>VDFB02165180.1:0-10119 GCA_007258455.2 Sequoia sempervirens | reverse complement strand
AAAATTTAAACATAAAATTTTTGGCATGCTTAAGGTAAAATGATTTAGAGGATTTGGTCTACTATTTATATGATACTTATTCTACATTTTATGATTTTGGTCGTAATCATAAAAATTTCCATCCATAGGAGCATGTGTTGCAAGTATGAGCAGATTGACCTGTTGCCATTGGCGTCAACAAGCTTGTGTTTTCATTGATGTCAACTATATGAGAAGGATTTTGTTGCAATGATGTGCAATTGGTATTGAGTTGGTGTTTATTCTTCAATTAGCTACATTATGTTGTCATTAGTAAGCTAGTAGTGTCAACCTCTAGTGTTTCTTTGATAAGCTTATGTTTATAGATGCATGGTTGAGTTGCTATGTTACAATTGGCTTCAAGGTGGTAATGAGGAAGTACTGAATATGTTGATGACATATTTATAGTGCTTGGTTTCTAAGTGTTTTTGATAAAATTGAATAAAAGGAGGAAACAGTGTATTGTAATGTGTTCTATGTTGAAGATTAGTGTTTTGGTTTTGCTCCATAATTTTTCTAGGTTGAGGATCTACTTGTGCAGTTCATATATGTTGATCAGAAGTATTCAGAGGTGTGGTATCCAAAATTTAGTGTGTTGGATCATTGTGCAGAGGAAGTTGTGTTCACCAATGTGTGAATTGTATGTTATAGAGGTGTCTAGGAGAAATTTTTTTGCTCCGCATTTCTTCACAAAGTGGTTTCAAGTCTTGTGAATCTAGAAGGGTGTTGATAGTATGTGTATATTTCTTTAGAGGAAGTTGTTCATTCTTTGGTGCTTTGGAAGTTAGTTTGTTGGGTTGTAGTGTATGGCAAAGTTGTTTGAGTGTATTGGGTGTGTACATTCTTCAAGTGAAAGTTGTTGTGAAGGAACTTGTTGGATTTTAGGGTGTTTGTAGAATATTCTAGATCGTGTTCAAGTTTTATGTGGTGTTTGCGAGTCATCTTTGGATTTGAGGAACTGTATACTTGGAGTTAATACAAGTTCAACCGGCCTTGGGTGTTTACACTACTAGTGAAGCTAATTTGATGTTTATGAAAGTGTGGTGTGGCGTGTATGAGTGGATTTAGGTCCCTAGCTAAGGTGTGTTGTGGGCCGCCTTCATTCATTTCCACCACAGGAATGTTTTGGTGCCCTAATTTCAATTTGCATGATTGAGGTGCATAGCTAACCTTGGAGAATGTTAAATTAAGGTTGAAGATGATATAAATATGAGTTGAGGTGTTGAGGGATAATAAGATAGATGAGTATGATGTGAGTGATGTGAATTGTAGAGTTGTAGGGTACAAATTTGTGAAGTGCAGTATGAGCTTTCATGTGTTAGATTATTGAATGCAATGAGCAAAAAGTTTCTACAATTCTTCAAAAATATTGTGAAGATGTTGGTGATGTTGTGGTGGATTTTTTTGTTTCTTTGAGATGGATTTCTCATTGTAAAACTCTTCTTTTTCTTCTTTTCTATTCTAGTAGTGAGACTTTGGCAGTGAGCTTTCTTTATTTTGGGCAGTGGGGCGGGTGCATGAAGTTGGTCACACTTTTGTGGCCAAATGGGAAAAAAATGGGGAAACACATATCGCTCTCACGTTATAACGCGAGCGCGTTATGTGCTTTTAAAAGAAAAAAAAATGAAATGTGTATCATTTTCTTTTCACTGTTTCTCAGCTCTGCCCGCGGCCAAAAACCCTCATTTCACGCTCGCATTCTAGGAGGAAGGACTTGTGCAAATTTCATCAAGAACAGTTGGATTTTGTCTAAAAATATGGTGCCACGACGATGAAGAGATGCAGGAGGTAAGTATTGTTTACTATTTGTTTTGAATTTGTTATTTTGAAATTGATTTTGTTTGTTTTAGGTTAGATTTGATTTTTTTAAAAAAATCTTTAGGAAATCCTACAAATCCTCAACAAGAAGAGGAGGTAAATCCTCAATAGAAAAATCCTCAACAAAATCAACCTCAACAACAAAATCAACCTCCCCCACTATTCTCTCAATTCCCTCCTAGCACTCAAGAAAATTTGAGTGAAATTGAGAACAATAGAAAACAACTTGAGGATCTTATCAGTAGGTTGAGTGATCCAAATGCTTCAACCACATAAAGAATGCTTCTAGAAAATTCATTGAAAGACATGTTAAAAAATGTAGATGCAATCACCCAACAAATATCCGGATGGCAAGATAAGAGGCAGACAGCCAGGGCATATTATGCAGACAAATTATCATATAAACAAGTAAAAGATTTGAAAATTACTAAAGGTGATATTTTGCTCTCTATCTTCTTCCATCTCTAAACAAACTGCACTACCTCACCTATTTCAGATTCATTGGTGCTACCACCAAGAGATTAAGAACCTGCTTTTATGAAAGATGGTATATGGTCTTTTACCCAATCGCAATAATTGTGAAGTCCTAGTATTTTCTTAGGAAACTATACAATGAGCTCATATTGAACAAAATCTCAAATTATTTTGATATGAGGGACTTCCAGGGGAGAGGTGGGGGGTCAACTCAGAGTAGGTCTGGTGCATAGTCAGATCCTACGCTGCAAGGGAGACGAGCTATCGCTAGGGTCAGCTTCAGGAGCAGCATTTCAGATGCCCTCGGCTGCCATGTAAGGAGAGTACCACAACATAGAGACATTGCGTGCTTATCACAACTTTGACCCAGAGTGTCATCCATCACACTAGCCCTATTGTACAGCGCCATCTAGGGGAGTCTTCAGGTGGTGGCCTTCGAACCCATGTGTGTCAATATTGCGGGGCGACTTGTTCGTATGACCCTACCGGCACCCAAGAGGGTGCTACGCAGGATCCATATGCATCTGCGGGGATGGAGAGGATGGCTGACATTTTGCATGATGCATATGGCATTGACACTCAAGTAAAATTCAGCATGTTCATTGAATTTAATTTATTAAATTTCGATTGTGAAATGCAAGATTAACTAATTTAGTTTTATTATTTTAATAAAATTACAGGGTCACAGTGTAGAGACTAGATACACTAGTCATCCACCTACTTATTTTTGCAGTACACCTATCGGTGGGGTATGTAAAGTTAGTAAACAATTATAAATTTATAACATGTGTTAATAACATTGTTTTACGAATGGTATTTTAATATGTGATTTTGGATGTTGAACAGGGTATTGTTGGAGGTTTCAAGGAAACACCTCCAAGTGCCAGTAGATTTGATCAAACATTCACAGAGGTAATATAAAATTTAAAGAGAACTTAAGTAATGAATTCTAAGTTTAATAGATTTGTGTAGTTTATATTCATATTGTTGACCTTACGTTGCATTACGCAGATCATTCAAAATCAAAGCATTACTTTAAATTCGATAACTAATAATCAGAAATATATCTATTTAATACTTGTACTCAAAATTTTGTTCATTAGATCTCATACATTATAAGTCATCATATGGATCGCTATTGTAACTTTTTTGTGATTGAATAATTTGTTGTTTTATTTTCAGATGTTGGTGATAGAAACACCACCAAACGTTATGAGGGCAATGGATATTGGTGTTTCCTCCACTATACAATCCTCGATGGTTTATACAGGGCTTGAGCACGCCTGAGCATCGGCGTGAAAATATTTCCATCGAGGAGAGTGATCGTGAGATGGCCGTAAGTGATTATTTTGTTAAATATATTAATTTTTATAATGTAATTTCTATATATTAATGTCTTTACTTCTTATTGTAATAGTTGAAACTTCACCGTAAGCCAAACACTAGAGGAAGGCAAGCAGGAGCACTCCTCGAAAGCACACAGAAATGGGTGACGTGACTTATTGCCATCTGGACGCTTCCAAAGAAGGGAAAGAAAATTGTATTTGAACTAGAGCATCAAGATAAATGAATTTTGAATGCACAGAGTCTCTTTTTTGTATGCCCCAAGATGGTAATTTGTACATATATCCACCTTTGTATTGATATGTTTGACATTGAATGCCTATATTGCATTCTCGTAGTTTCATATGGCTATTTTGTAACCATTTTATACTTATATCGTATTACATATTGATGGATGCATACATGGCTATTTGCTTAATACAAATATTTTATCGATGGTGTCCATATATTTGAAAAATTATAAATTCATGGTTCAATAGATATGAGTTACGTAGGTCTGCGTATATCTCTTTACAACTTACGACATATTTTTTGACTTCACGTGTGAACATTGAAAAGTGTGAATTTTTTTGTGTGGAAGTCAAATGTAAGCCAATTTTGTAATTCTCAGTTCTTGTATACTTGATCTTATGGACTTATTCCTTCCTAGCACATATTGTGAATATTTCTCATTTGGTGCAGAAGATAGATTCCTCATTTTGAACCACTCATAGCAAAGAGATTCACAATAAGACTTTTTAGCATTGGAACACTACTCCATACTATCTTGTCTAGACCATATGATTTCTTAAATTCTTTAATTTGATGCAATGATAGCTCTGATGAGAATTTATATAACCATGCCTATTTTGAAACTCTACATCTAATATTGCAGCATCAACAAGAACTTAAGAAGTAAGTTGCATAAGAGTGTTAGGTTTGATAGGCCTTCTCTTCCTAAGGGAGGAGAGCCTGCATCTTGAATTTTGAAAAAAAAATTAAGAAGCCAACATTTTACCTAAAAGCTTCAAACCTAGATGACATATTTGGCTAAGTCTATCTTGAAAATTATCAATGCGTTCAAACTCTAAAGGAGATTCTTCCTCGGGGTGCTAAACTTTACCCTTTTCCCATGAAAAATTGCAACAAGTTGCATGTGATTTATCTTATTTCTTTTCACACTCGGTCAATCATTCATGGTCAGGATAGTTCCGCTCCAAGGAAAGCGCGACACCCAAAAATCAATGAGATTCTTCTACGATCCGCAAGAAAAAGGTTTTGCCTTTCACAATGTAAATACCATGTAACACTGCTTTCTTGTTTTCCTTCCATTACTTAAAAATGTCTTCATTATCTTTCGTGATTGGATCGATGATCAATAATGGCTGATTGTAAACACTTGACATTTTTATGTTTGAACTTTAATTTATAATTTTGTATCATGACATTCGAGTAGATCACTAATATTTTAATATTTCACTATGAAAGTGGTGGTGTATTTTGCTATGTTATTTGACTATTAATATGGTGGTGTATTATGAACTTGATTACTGCTGCAAATATGTATATATTTCTGATTTTTATATGTTTTTGTATGACCGAACCCAAAACGAACCCAACCCCAAAAAAAAAATTTCCCGAACCAGCGAACCGAGTTCTCAAACCCGATCCCAAACCCAAAACTGAACCGGTAACTTAGTAAAAAATAGATTTTTGTAGTTTATATTCATAACGTTGATTACATTGCATTGCACATCTTTCAAACTAAAAGAATTGCTTCACATTTCATAACTAATAACTAGATGTTGATAAATGACAAAATTTCAATTACAATATAGTTTTTACAAAGTCAACCTAAGCAGTCATGCAATTACTTCACATTGCATAACAAATAACTAGGAGCAGCTGCCAATTGCATTTGGTTGCCATGGCATTCTATGAGACCACATTTCTTTGAGGCATTTTTTCAAATAGTTCACTGCCTTGTCTATACTGCCACATTTTTCATACATGTCTACAAAAGCATTTTGTCAAATATTTCAAGTGTTGCCTTGTCTATACTGCCACATTTTTCATACATGTCTACAAAAGCATTTTGTCAAATAGTTCAAGTGTTGCCTTGTTGCTATGGCTGAAAGCCTAAAACAAGTGCTTTCGAACAAGCTATGGATGCTTGGAAAAAATCTATCAAAAGCATAATATAGTTATTATAGACAGCAGTATTAACTTTTTGAAATGCCTCAAAGAGTCGAGGTCTCATGACTGATAGAATGCCATGACAATCAACAAGCTTTTGATTGTCATGCATTCTATCACCATGAGACATCATTTCTGGAGGCATTTTTCAAAGAGTTCACCGCCTCTTTGTCTATGCTAATACATTTTTTCATACATGTCTATCAAAAAGCATTTTAGCCAAACAAATTTCATTGCCTTGCTGCTATGGCTAAAAACTTAAACAGGTAAGCGTTTCGAACAAGCCATGGATGCTTAGGAAAAAAATCTATCATAGCATAATAGTAAGCAACAGCATAGACAAGGGAATGAACTATTTGAAAAAAATGCTTCAAAGAAATGTGGTCTCATGGTGGTGGAATGCCATGATGGTGCAAGAGCACCCAAGCTCCTTGAGGATCATTTGGAGAGTCAAGAGATGGCAGGGGTCTTGAAGGCCTATAAACCTTTCTAGAGCATCAATTATAGCATTTTGAAGCCTATAATGGCATTTGGCATGGATGAGTGTAACAAGAAGATCAAAAGTCCTAAGGGTCCTGATAAGGACCATAGGACCAAATTGACTTGTAAATGGAACAATGATTTTCTAGGAGTTTAAATAGGTATATGATGTTTTAATTAGGTTAAATAAGGTTGAATGATGATATGAAATAGTTTTGGAAGCTTTATAGTTAATAGGAGTTAATAAATTGCAATGTTGGAAATTCAAATTTTTGAAATCCAACTTTGGGCGAAAAAGTGAGTTTTAGGAGTTTTAATCACAATAATGTAATAAAATAAATTCTAATAATTTGGGGTAGTTGTAGGATGAGTCTATAAGCCTGGAGAAAGCATTTGTATGGAGGGTTGGCTGATATTGAAAGTGTTGTACGGACTGCTATAGAAAATCAATAAAAACTTCAATCTTTTTGCATTTTCTTGAGTTTTTTTGATGAATCTCTGATTCCTTTTGGTGTCATGCTCATTTGGATGGTTTAAGAACTTTTATTTACATTCATTTAACCTTTTGAATGACCTGAATAACATTGGGAATCAGTTTCTTGTGTTATATTGCTGACTGTCCTCAAAAAGTACAGATTTTTCACTAGTTTTGAGAGTCTTCATGAATAAATGATCCATTTCATGGGAGAGTGTTACTGAAAACTTGTGAAATGGATCATATATAACTTTTATTATACAGATATAACAAGTTATTTTGTAGGAAAGAGTGATTCTTGGGTGTACATCGAGTTTTAGCAAGGAAAAGGGCATGAAAATGGTGCCTAAAGTGTAGCAGCAGGAGATGTACCTTAATAAGGGGTATATTTCTGAGTTGAAGGTGTTTATATATGTTGAGTTATTGGTGAAAAGTCCAAGAGAAGGTTTTGGAAGTGTTGGGAAAGCTAATTTTCAAGAGGCCCTAGTTTTGGAGCAATTTATTGAGGGTTTTGTGATTTAGGGTGTTGAGGGTGTCAAAGAAGACTAATACCCTGAAAATATTTGGTTTGGGAACATTTTAAAACACTATTGAAAGTTTCATAGTCATGGGATAAGTTTAGAGAGGGGTTGCTTTGAAAAAGTGGGCTAATTAGGCCTTAAATTTGAGGAAACAACAGATTTTGGTAGGTTTGATCCAGAACAAGTTCCATAAATGATTTGATATGTTGTGTATCATCATGAATCACATCTGAATCAGTCATTATATTGAGGGGTCCTTTGGGGAAGTTGAGTGAAAAGTCAAAAACCATCGCTAGAAGCCTAGTTGGGCTAGAAGCCTAGTCAAGGTGCAAAAAGTGAGTTTTGTCTAAGACAGAGGTTTGGGGATTTGAAACCATTCAAGACAAGTTTTTTTGAGTTCCTTGAGATCACTCCAAGGGTTTGGGTCCATTAGGAAAGCATCTAAGTTATAAGTGCACTATTGAGGCTTGTCTCCATCAAGGTGCCTAGAAGAGTGTTTGAGATTGCATCATTGTAATCCTTGAAACTTTGAGTTTTGACTAAAGTCCCATCCCCTCTGCATCACATGATAAGGAAATTGTTGTGGATTTTCATGGCATTCCATCACCATGAGACCACATTTCTTTGAGGCATTTTTTCAAACAGTTCATTGCCTTCTCTATGCTAGTACATTTATCATACATGTTTACCAAAGCATTATATCAAATAGTTCACTTCTTTGTTGCTATGGCTAAAATCCTAAAATAGGTGCTTCCAAAAAAGCTATGGATTCTTGGAAAAAATCTATCAAAGCATACTAATAAGCAATAGCATAGAAAAAGCAGCAAACTATTTGAAAAAAAGCCTCAAAGAAATGTGGTCTCAATGGTGATGGAATGCCATGACAATCCACAACAATTTTCTTGTCATGGCATTCATCATGCCATTCCATCACGACCACATTTCGAGGCATTTTTTCAAAGATTTGGGTGTCTTGTCTATGCTCTTAATGTAATTTATTGAAATTCTAGATGCTCTTATAATGTCTATGTCATAGGTGGCTCATTGCTGCTTAAATTCAAATGAATCTCAAATTGCCTCATCAAGCCACACGCCTTTAATGGCTTTCTAAAATCATAATTGGGATTTTTCAAGATCATCAAAATAAGGATGTTGCATTGCTTTTATGCTTGAGATTCTCTTGAATGGCTCATAAATCTACATTTTATGCAAGCGGACACCAATCAATGTTTGCCTGGTTACATACAGATACATAAAGTAAAATAAGATGATAGCATTGGCATCAACCAAACTGACGTGGATACAAGTATAAATTACTAAGAACCATTGTGCATATACTTACAAATTAATCCAATGAACCATATGGGTCTGCTCTACTCCTTATTGTGTCAAGTATTGCCTCATGGTCGAATTCCACGGACCTTCCATAAGGTCTTTGTTCAAAGGTCTACCCCCTTATATTTATTTCAAATGAACATTGGATGCCACGACAAGGTTCGAGTAATGAAGAATCTTATGATGCGTGCCAAAGTCCTGAAACAACCAATGTTTAACACTCTTATGTGGGTACCTTATAAGCCACATTCCAGTAACAACAACCGAGCTTATAGGGTATTCAATGTTTTCTCCATCTAATCAATGAATTTCTTTTTGCCTCAACACAACAACACAAGTAATAGTCTATACCTTCTTCATTGTCTTCATCCGCAATAATTGCATAAACATGCCCCGCATTTATATGTGCGGCATATCTCTTGAAATTAGTCAACATTATGAATACAGTACAAAGTAAGATAACAATATGGAATTTCAAATACTAAGAAAGTAGATATATTACCTGGTTGAACTAGATCTGATACATGGTCAAAGTCGACCGATAATTCAATCTGTGTTAGTTCCAATGCCATCGGAGGGCGATACGTGTGAAGTGGGCTAAGATAACTTGTCAACTATTTGTCAACCCACTCCCCTAACTCACAGTCATTCGAGGCTTGCATTGTACATGAAGAAAAAAAGAATGCCATCTTACGTGTATCGATACTACATGAACTTGCATTTGAGCTAAGGAAAGAGTGCATCTCACTCGATCCTGTTAGTGTAAAAAAATCCTCATATGGTGCAATGTTAGTATCATCCATCAACCAAAAAAATCTAGGAACTGAAGACATACCTTCATTACCTGGACCCATCGAACCATTACACCACTTGACGATTGATCTTGCATCTATCAACTGTGCACTGTCTTTATACTTTAACTCTTCTCGTGCTAATGCTCTTTTCACGCATGCTCCTACACCATCATGCTCTCCCTTTGCATGTTCGGCCTCACAAAAGTTCCACATATGTTGAACACATGTAGTGAGATGCATCTTGCACAACCAGTAGAACATGCGTGCGTTCTTGAACTGTGTTGCATAGTTATCTGACCATATTATATGCCGAACATATGATATGCCTCTTTGAGCCAAAGGATTGTAGAACATCTAGAAGCAACCTTGCACGAACTCTAGAGAATGTGTGCGATCATCACTAATATAAAAGTGATACTACCTCAATACCTTCCTTTCGTCCTCTGTACTTTCAGTTGCATGTATGAATGTTATGTGCACAAATATCAAAACCTGTGTGGAGTTGTAATACTATGACTGCAACTCACGTTGTGGTTGTAGAGTGTAGTTCTCTGCAAATTCAACCACTGATACTATGCTACCAAGTTGAAAGGTGTCCTTGCATAGCTTGAATTGTGTTTCCAGCCATCGAGCTCTATGGGTATGCCTTGCATACTCATACACTAGATTCTCACAAAACATGGAC
>VDFB02165179.1:0-43601 GCA_007258455.2 Sequoia sempervirens | reverse complement strand
GAAGGATTTTGACAAAAAAATTACACACAAAACCTCCTTCAAGGAATGTTGAATAGGTCTGCAATCAACATATATATACTGATATCTTGTACTTGAAATCCTACCCTTTTTTAATGTGGGGCAGAGAAAAATAGCTTGACTGAAAATTGTGCACTGTCACATAATATAAAACACTATTATCGAGCTCTTTTGGACTTTAAGACCGCCCCCTTAGGTGACTGTCACGTGCATTTGACTAAACAATGTACCATAAAACCCTATGTTGCATAGTCATATGCACTATATTCAGTCACATTTAACCCTGCACAAGTTGCACACATTACAAAGGCTTTAAACAGGGTTTGTAACTATGCATCAAATTCATTCAAGAGATTACTATCCTTGCCACTGCATAGGTGTATTAGATAACAAGCCAGTGTCTCTCAAAGAATGTTGCCCCTATCTCACACATATGCATTTCAATAATGGCTACTGTCTCTTGGTGACCCTTGCATCCAAACTTTCATTTGGAATGCTCCTTGAAACCTTTTAGACTGTGACTCTCGAATGTTGTTCAGGGTTTTAGCTTGAACCTTGCCCACATGTGAGACTGCTGCTTTTTTTAAACCCTTGTGAAGTATCAATAAGATGTTCCAAGGATCATACTTTCAATGTGGAATCAAATTCATACACCTGATCATGCTTTGATTCAATTCATTTGGTTATCATATGAATCTTCTTCGATGTATATGCTAATAGGGCAATAGGTGGATTGTGACTGTGATGAAAAAGTGAAATCTTCCCTGCAACACCTTATTGACTGTCCATGCCAACATCAGCTCCATTATACATTGCATGATAGGAATTCCACCTCCATTTATAAGTCACATTTTCCCCACTAACTGAAATAGAGCCATAAAGATGTGACTCTGCAATCAAAACGTGATCTTGTTGCTTTATGGCTTCATGATCTAGGGGTTAAAAACTTCTGCTCAAAGGATGTACAATATTGATTGTTCGCTGACAACTTAAAATAACAAACACACTTTTACATCATCTGACCTCTCTGCACAATGTGTTCATCAATTAAAATAAAGCACACTACTGAAAGAAATCAATGAAGATCAGAACACATCCATGGCTAAGATCAAATCTAATGCTGAAATAATTTTCAGCTCAAAGCTTGACATTGACAGGGATGTGGAGATTCCTTGGCTTTTATATCATGTAGTTGTATTTAATTTTTATTTTCCTTCTGCATGTATGATTGATATTGCTTGTCAGCTGACATTTGTATTCTGTTTTGGCTGATTCTATGCTCTACTTATATTACATTTGTATTATGTTTTGGCTGATTTTGCATGTATGGTTGATATTACTCTTTCTAATGAATTTGTGGCAGAAACTCTTCTGTTTCTTCTCTTTGCAGGCCATGAAACTATCTCCCTCTCCATGGCAATGAGTATCATGTTTCTTACAGAGTGTCATTGGGCAATGAAACAACTCCAAGTGAGTACTATTAGTAAGTATTTTTGGAACTTATTATATTTTGTTTACTTCCTTCCCTTGGGATTTAATGAATCATGTGCAGTAGGTATTGACGCAAAAAGGACTCCCCTCCCTCTACTCAAGAACCGTTCACAAATTCAAAACCAAACAGATAATTATTGTCTTAATTCACTAAGATAAAGATTGCAAACAAATTTGATTTTATTTGATTCAATTTCAATTACAATCACAAGGCTTTTCATGGCCTCATCATTCCACACTCTATTTTCTACTTTTATATTTGGCAATCATTCTGCAACCTCTTCTCTTCCTTACAACTTTGTCTGTCACCACATATCCAATGTCTTTTTTTCTTTCAAATTTTAGGTTTTTATTGTTTCCATTGGTAGGCCTGGTGATTGCTAGCCTGAAGAGTCACTTGTAGATGAACTGCTAAGAGGTTTCTTGAAGCTAATCAATCTTTTCATGATAATTCCTCGTCATACTACTTCATTGCAGAATTAATTTTTTCACTCCCATTCATCCTTGAGAACTAAAATATAAGCTAACACCTTGGTTGAAGAGATATATCTGTTTCTTCATTTGGCTGCTTTTACTAGTCCTTTAAAGTTAGGAACTCCAACTTTGCACCTCAACTCTTGGACATGGGCTTGTGAAGACCCAAGGCAAGAGTGAGGATGATGTCACTGGCCGGCCCCCCTCATCTCAAGTTCATGCTCTGGGGGTGAATGACCTATGGTGAGGTTTGAGGTCTGACTTTGACTACCAACGAGAGGTCTCATATGTAAGTTTATCAATTAAGGGGTGTTTCTTATAATTCATGTTGAAATACTTCAAATATTGAATTGTTTTCCCGCTTTCCTATTTTGTCTTTTCAGTCATTTATTTCTACTATCTATATATATCTGTCATAGGATTTTTTTCCTTGAAGAGCATTAAATATATTTTTATGTCTCATATGACACATACTTTTCTGTTTCATTGTTTTAAACAATTGAATGAATGGAACTCCTCTTGACTGGAAATAAATTTGTTACACTATAAAATTGAAATTTGATCATTTCATCCTATAGAAAGGCCTTTATGCTTTCAGGCATTGGGGACAAAAGGAGTTCTTAGTATTAAGTTTGAGATACCCTGCATTTTCTCATTGCATGTTTTACTTGTTGATTCCTGTAGGTAATTCATGGTCTGGTGGACAGAATTATGGAAGTTGTCGGTGTACCGTTTGTTTCAGTTGGAGATAACTCAGGCTATTATATAAGGCCATCTCATGTAAGATTCAAATGGTTTTGTTTAATTAGTATAGGGGAAAAAGGATAATGAACTTTCTTTGAATATTCTAGTAGTCATATCTAGCATAAACACTTTACTGAAATTTATAAATAACATTGCTCTGATGTTTTTTGATTGCAGGAGCCAGAGTTTTTCCTTAGTAGACAAGCAAATATTATGTTTAAAGGGAAGAGCATTGGGGCATTTGGAATTGTGCATCCTGAGGTAGTACAATATGCTGGCATTTTTTAATGTTAGAATGTTAATCTGTTGATTGTTAGTAATTATAGTATAAATTATCTAAAGGTTGTTTTACATTTGCTTTCAAGTTGAAGAGCAAGAAGAATGTGTTATTAGCATGCAAATTTTATCTGGAATCAATTCCAGCATTTGAACTCTAATCTAGGTAAGGGTGCTTAAGTTTGAACTTGTTTGAACCTTTAGAGATTAATGTAGTCTAATCTACTCATTTTCTGAAGAATCTATCTTTACGATTACTCCAAGTGGACCAATGGTGATTTTAACTATTTATACAAATCTAGTGAATGAGTCAAAAACACCCAAAGAATTATGGGCTAAGATCTAGAAGCATCAAATTTAACTCAAGACAAGTGTGAGTTGTTACTCCAACGTATGTCAAAAGAGTATTCAACCATGTTAAAGTTTCCCTTGAGAACCCAATCTATAATGGTGAGTTATACCTCATCCATTTCCAAACTTAGGTCATATTAAGAGGTGATTGGGGTCATAGATAGAGCAAAGACCAAACAGTCCTCCTTGAATTTGAATGGTGACCCAAAGATAGTAGTTTCTAAGGTTAACACTAGTTTTGGCACTACTATGGCTATCCTCTCTTTCCAGTCCATTATTTTGTGTCTTTTTCTTAAAGTGGGAGATGGCTGTAACTTCCAGTTCTTGGTACTTCTTCTCACAGCTGTTTCTTGTATTGTACTCCTTGTTATGCTAAAACTATCACAGCTTCTAAACTGTTCTTCATTACACTAAATTTCATAGAGATTTTCCTTGTCCATTTAGTTTTTTTTCTGTGATTGATTTACCTTAGCATCATAATTGAAATTGGCTTACCTGAGAGTTTTGGTTGTTCTGTGTGTTGGTTGTGTCTAAGCAGAATTTTATTGTTTATAATTTATAAAGTTAGAATTTCATGTATCTATCAGATCTTTTGGTTTCTAGAGTTTTATACTTCAATTGGGATATTGGAAGTCATCAACCAGATTTTGATTTGGAAATTTAGAAGTCAATTTCCATAATTTAGATTTCTGTTGTGCCCTCAGCACACATGCCCCGTTCGGAACGGGGACCCTCTTTTCCTTTTGCCTTGTCGGGTCTGTTGGGGCTGCCTCGTTTTGCGTGCCCCTCTTTTTTGACGTTTTGCATGGTTGGTATTACCCTAAAGTTTCATCCTAAGATCGACCGTGGTTCCCCCCTTTAAATTTTGGTGCCCTCCGGGGCCTTGTGGGTTCCTTGGGCCATTCGAGCTTTGGGGCGGCCCTGCGCCCCTTCCTGCCCGGGCCTCCGGGGTTCCCCTTTCGGGTTTCCCTCCTGCATTTGCCGCCCCGGCGGCGTTTCCGGGGCATCTTCCCCCCCTCCGGAACCCGCCCAGCCGTTGGCCGTTCGTGGCTATTCGGGGGTTTCCCGGCTGGCCCCTGCTCCTTCGGGCCCCGGGGGCCGGAATTCTGCGCCCGGACTTCCGTCCCGTGATTGCCGTCGCGGCGGAAATGCATCACCGTCGGCCGCCCGCCCTCCGGGCCCCATGGTCCATTTCGCCGCCGCCGTTCAAACAAAGTGCAAAATCTGACGGCGGCGAACTCTTCGATGCGCTCCACCATCCGGGGCCCGGCCGTTCCGTCGCCGCCGCCGTCCGAGGTCACCGAGGGTTCATGCGGCGGCCGTCAGCTAGCAGCCTCCCGCCCGCCGGATCCCGAAGCCCTCGTCGCCGCCGCCGACTCGAATTTGAATCTCACTGACTTTTGGCGCGGACGTACGAGGCATTAAATGCGCCATTAATGACCGATGGGGTATCTAAACCGAGGCCCGTCGCTGTCATTTTAACTTGCGAGTTTTAACGGATTGGAGCAGCGACCGAATTGGAGCCCACTGCAAACGGCACCATCGCGATCATCGACCCCAGCATCGTCCCGTCAACTCTGCCAATGGATCCCATCGTCGTCCCGCTTAGCGAGTTGGAGGTAGGCCATCCTCGTTCGCTCTCCCGTTATTTTCGATCAGTTTGAAGATTTAAATAAATTAAGCAACCAAATTAAATTGTATAAAATAAACACTCTCTGCGTTGCGCACCAAACCCATATACTCAAATTTTCCGCGGCCCCGTCAGAATCGCCATTTTCGTCTCCCGAGACTTGTCCGTGTCGCGGGTGTTCTTCGCACAGGGCGAAGAACGCCGCCGGGCCCGAGACCCTCCGTCGCCGTCAAAATCCGAGCCATGAACCCGAAGAATGAACTGGAGGAAAAAATGTGCTACCTTAGTCAACCTGTCAACAGTAACCATAATAGCATCATGTTGATGAGATGACATAGGTAAACCAATAATGAAGTCCACTCATATGATATCCCACTTCCATTCAGGAACTAAATGTGGCTGTAGCAGTCCTAAGTCCAAGGGTCTACCTGATCCTAACTCCATCTTCACCTCCTGATACAGTCTATCTGTAGGAAGTGTTGCTAAAGTCTAGCTCTTCAAATTAACTCCAAGAGTCATGGAAGAAATCTCATGTCTTCGTAGACTAAGAGCGTAAACCACTACGTTCTCCTTCCCTTGGACCAATTTCACCTTGAAATCATACTCGCATAAGAATTCCATCCACCATCTCTTCCTAACATTCAAATTAGGTTGTGTGAAAATATACTGCAGGCTACAGTGATCACTATGAAGTTCAAAATGGTGCCCCAACAAGAAATGCCTCCACCGAACCAGAGGATGAACATTTGTTGGTAGCTTCATATCATGAGTAGGGTAGTTTAGTTCATGATCCTTGAGTTTGCGAGACTCATATGTGATCACACGACCATCCTGCATCAACACGAATCCTAATCCCTCCAAAGACACATCATTGCAAACTACAAAGTCCTTAGTAGGATTAGGAATGACTAAGATAGGCGCACTAGTCAACTTTTCCTTGAGTGGCTCAAAATCCAACTGACACTGATCTGTCCAAATAAATTTCTTCCCTTTCCTCTGAAGAAAAGTAATAAGTTGAAATCTCCTAGTAACCCCAAACTAAACCGCTGTAATACCTGGTTGGGCCATAAAGACTGTGAACCTCAGCTACATAGGCTGGGCTTCAATAACGGCTTGGATATTTTGGGCCACAACAATGGTCTCTGGGGATTGAAACCAAGGTCTTCACCTCAGTTTGAAAACTTGTACTTCTTAAATTTTTTTAATTGATTCTTCTAATATTATATACCTGCTCAAATGCCGAGACTGCTCCTTATATTTCCAACAGATCAGACATATTCAAGCTTGCAGAACAAAACATCGTAGCACTTCAATACCTTATCAAACCATGAAAACAATGGTCCTTTGTTTGCTAAACATCCACTGTGAACTCAACTCATAACAACTCAAAATGTTGTTTTTGAATGTAGCTTCCAAATGACAAATGATGGCCACGTCAGGAAGGCTTAGGCCAGATTAGCCCCTTATCATGATGAAGATCTCGATTCTGGATGTAAGGGGATCAATTCACTACATGCAATGACAATAATTTTTGAAGATGCAGCTATTTCTTCTGAAGATGATAGGTGATCCCCAAGGAGAAATCTGGACGTTAAAAACCTGGCAATTCCTCCAACTGGAACGACAAACTCTTCTAGTTCCATTCCTACATTCATAGCTCGCAGATAAGGCTTTTCTTGAGGCAGGTCAATTGAAATATATATCACGTTTTGGTGGCATACCAGGAATATCACTGGGAAAAACATCTGCAAATTCCCTAAGAATAGGATAATCATCAAGAGATATCTCTCGACTCTCTCCTACTTCCAAGTCATTTACTATTGCTGCAAACAACTCACAACCTTGACGAAGGCATCTCTTCAACTGCATAGTTGATATAATCCGCAAGGAGATGGGTCTATGTATGCCAATTACTTCAACTTTTGCACTAGAATAATCTAAGCAACGTATTATCTTTTATCGACAATGAATCATTCCAATGGGAGCCAACCAGTCAACCCAAAACAATGTCATAAGAACCAAGAGGTGTAACACGAAGATCTACTAAGGTAGATAGTGATCCAATCCTTAGTCCAGAATTGCGAACAAGGGTTTCTATTGCTACCTTCACCCTAGAGGCCAATTCTACCTGCCACCTATTGCCTTGCTTTACTGCCACAAGTCCACATCGATCAACAACAGAGGTTGAAATAAATGAATAAGTAGCTACAGAATAAAAAAGGATAGAAACATTAGTACCTTATAACTGACCTAAAATTTCAACCACAGTATTCTTATGATATGCTTGACGGTTATCTACCACAACAAAAAATCTGTGTGAATGGCCTGCATCTCCAACTATTGACTCTAAAGCTGCTGGTCGATGACCAAATCCTACAAAAGGTGCACTACCCATCTGGACACCTATCTGTCCACCTAAATCCATAGTCAAATTCCCCTCCATAATATGTGTCTTCTCCATGGCTACCTTCATAGTCTTTGGCTTGAAGACTTAGACTCCTCCATTTATACAAGCATTCAATCCCCTGATGAAGTGTTGTACCAACATAGCCTTGTCATCTACAATTCCTGCATATTGTTTGAGCTCGTAGATCCTACACTCAAGCTACTCAACAAACATAGCCATTTGACACAGATCATGGAACTCATCTACTCGCCACTATCTCCAATGCTCTAATAGGAAACACGCTCTGAATCTCTCCAAAAACATGTCCCATGAAATAGAACCAATCTACAGATGAAGCTTCTGCTCCTCCAATCACCACCATGTAGAGGCAAAACCTCTAAGATGCATAATGGCACATCTAGCTCTAGTGTTGCTACCATAAGGATGCATAGCAAAACACCATCCCAAATCTAATAACCAAGTTTTCACCTCTAGACCACCACCAATACCGTCAAATTTGGGAGGGTGTGCCCTTAATAAGGCTCTCATATTACCTACAACAATGACATCCTGCTCCATATTCTCAACAACTCTCCTAGGTGATCTGTCTCATTCTCTAGCCACTTCTTATTCAACCTCCTGTCTAGGAAGAAGTCAAGCAAGAACCTCCTCCAGTAAGGGATGCAACTGTGCTCCCTCAACCTCTGGTTGTCTCAGATTCTATTCCCTACTCTCCTGATCCACTTGAGAACCATGTTGTTTTGCATGCTCAATCTCATGAGAGCTCTGAGAGGGAGTGTCCTGATGGTTAGCCATATGACCACCACGTCATCCTCGACCATGACCCCTACCTCGACGTCTAGGCATGGTCCTACACAAATCAAGGACAAGTCTCAGTTATAAGACAACCAATAAAAAAATAGGGAAACCACAAACTACTGAGTCTAACATCTAGGACAACCTAATGGGCACACAAACCAGAGTAACCAGTGTTATAACTCTGCTTTGATCCCAATTTTTAATGCCTCGCTTGGGAACCCAGTGAACAATACATAAAGTAACAAATTAACTATTTTTTTTTAAAGTCATTTGATTGTAACATAAGTACAAAAGAAACATCTACACATACATTCTTAGGGTTCCGTGAAAATGCTACTTAAACATTCACAAGAAGAACATCACATCATTAAATCAATGACACAAATTATAAGGAAAAATTATATCAGTAAAGAATGATCCATCATATAATCATAATATAGTCAAGTTACACATACATGTTACATCAAGTGAGATTATAAAAAAACTCATTACAACATAAACATTACAATAAGATCTCACATACACATTAGGTTTGTAGGCAATATAGATGAAGATTATAACACATTGATGAACCTCGTTCATGAGCATGTTGAATGTCCAACATCATGAACAATGTAGAATTAGGAACCTGTCACAAGTACAATATCACCCATGCACTACAACACCTGCAAGGGGACCCAATGGAGGATATAGCATGTTCCTCCCAACCACATGGTACCCGAAGGCCCACCCTCCCATGCTAGGAGATAATATCAGGTCCACAAAGACAAACAAACATGAAGACAAAACATAACATCACATGGATTGATGTACAAATAAAAACATAATGACATCTAACAATAAAATCATGACAAATGCTTCCAGAGGAAACAACATTACAATAGGTAACTCTACACAAAAGACCACAAATATGCTTCAAGTAAGGGTGTTATCACATAGTTCATTATAGGTTACCCTGACGAATCTTCCTAGACTACTGGCCCTCCTCCAGAGTTACCCTGGAAGTCTCTTCCGATTGTCGTCCCCTATACAAACTCATGTGGAATTGAACTACCTTTCAAGAAGACAAAGTAGACGATCAAGCTATTCCAGGACTTGTCAACCTACCCTTAATCTATATAATCACTAATGTGATAGGTGAGGCATTCAAGTTATCTAATTTATATTATGATTATCATCCAACCCCGAGTACATTTAGTTAGGTTTTCACTGAATTATAAACCCTCACTAGGTTACCCTAGTTACCTCTTAGGGTTTCTGGCCTCTAACGAAAGCCACTCTTTCTATAGGCAGAATAAAGATCTCATAACATATAGGATAGCCAACATGTACAAATCAGAATAGGGTATGATCACATTTCATCCATGAAATAAAACATCATACTCTCATTCACCACATAGGTATCATAAACAACGTGCATGACCTGACTTCAACAAATCCTATACAAGGATTGTGAAACTCAACTAAATCAAACAATTCTTTAAAATAATACACAAGCCTCAAGAAAACATAAGTTCCACAACACATGAAACACCTTTAACTTCAAATTCATATATCTATTTTTTGTAATAACAAAATTCTTTAAGTCTACTTTAAAATCAATTATAATTTTAAAGAACTTCAAATAATATCAAATGGAGTTAATATAAGAATTTCAATCCCTTAATAAATAGATTTAATATATGGGTATGTGCAGGATCATGATGGGCCAAAAAGTGGCGATATGATGGGTATGTGGCTGACGACTTTTTTTAACTGAAAATTGATGGAACAAAAAGGGTTTTTAAAGGATATTCTCAGCTTTCCACCCATATAAATTATGCTTTACTTATGAAATTAATAAATAATTATTATTCATTTTCTATTTGAATTACGACTAAAGTCCTGATTAGTGGTTTGAAAAACATCTCTTTCAAAACAGTGTTTTTGATCCGGTATTCAACATCCTAGCTATCACTGCTCAGGATTAAAAGTAATAATAATATTCCTTGAAGTTTTTTACCAGGATTAAAGTGCATTTAGACATACACCAGTTTTTATATTTTTTCAAAGGATTGTAATAAAAAAATAATAATTAATTACTTGGAAAAAATTACAAAAGATATCATCACATAATGGATCTATTTGGGTTGGTAGGTGAAACCCTATACTTTGGGTCAAATGAATCAGCCTGGCCACACAATTGTAATGAACTTCTTGGCCATATTCATTTTTAGACTTATAAATGAAAAACTATAAATAGAAATTCTCATTTAAAATAAACATGTATATATTATAAATAAAATTAGATTGCCACCTTTATTTTTCTCATGGCATTATTAACAAACAATATTAGATAATTAACTTAGACTTTTGCTGTTTACATACTGTGTTACCATAATTGTATTTAGTTGGCTGCATGCAAATTACATTTTGAATCCCTATGGTGGTGCCAACTACCACACAACATGGAGATTACCCACAGTAATTATGTTAAGGAAATTTCTTTTAAATACAAGGATTCAAAGCAAAGCAAGCATGCGGTAAAAATGAGTGCATAAACAGATAATAAGTATCAATAAAGGTGCTAGAAGAGATAGAAGGAAAATGCGGTGACTCAGAAGAAACTGAAGGTTCACCGTAGATTAAAAACTAAAAATTTGGTGATTATTCAAACATATATGAATTTGGATTTCTATAGGCTAGATTTTAACGCCAGAATACATGGAGTTTGAAATAACCAGATCATTGAATCACCAAAGGTTATAGTTATCAAATGATATGGCACTGGAGAAACACAAAATCTCGACTATTAAATAAACTCAGAGAAATGTTATTTGGAAATAGAATTGTAGAATCTAATGGGTTGAGGTATTACGGTAACTGAGGAAATCACTGCAACAACAGGGCGGAACATTTTATTCAAATAAATTGGAAGTACCTTTCCAAAAGGATAGGCGATTGGGTAGCAAACAATCTTAAGCATGCGTACAAGCCAGAAAAAAATTGCAACAATAGCAAGGCCTCATCATAAACATATTACTTGAGGGTTAACCTCTTCAAACTCTAGGACAAAGATAACAACGATATAAGAGAAAACTTTTCAATATGTTCAAAGCCGATTTCTATGACTAGATGAGAACCCCACAACAATTGGATTTATTATAATTCAGGTTATCAAATGCCACAAAATTGATTTCTCGAAATATTCCAATTACCAAATGGAAAGGCGCCAAAAACACAAGGATTAAGATAATAGAAAATTTACAGGATTGTTTTAAAAGGATTAAACAATGACCTCAAACAAATAGAAATCCCATCGATTTTAGCAAGAGCCACCATTAAAAGTGCAGGGTAAAACTCGATGGAGAACCATTCAAACCATGCAGAGGGATAAGATGAAGTAGGTTAAAAAATTAGATAACTTCTAAAGTCAAATCTAATACGCACATAATGGAGCTCAAAATTCTGCTTAAAGATAGAATTTAAAATCGTTATATATATATATATATAATTTGATATATGCAATATATACATAACTATATAACTATATATATATATATAAATTTTAGTTTTGATTTTCTTGCTGAATCAAAATTTTGTTTTAAGAAATCTTAATGACTAATTCATCTTGTTCTTTGCAGGTTCAAGAAGATCAAACGAATTTCATAGACAAAATAATTTTCTTTAAAAGCAAGCGGCATTCAAACACAATAATGGAAATTTTTTGTTTTTTTAAAAATAAAATACAGATTGAAAGTGAAGGACCTATTATTCCCGTTTGAATCACTCAAGAATTTGATGAAGAATTCAGCAATTTCCAACCAAAACGTTTCCAAAACAACTGTTGTGAAAACCATAATTTTCACACACCCAAAGGCTTTCAATCTTTATCTCTTTTAATTAACTCACAATTGCCAAACTTAACTCAAAGTCAACATGCAGTCAAATTGATCATTCAGTTCAAACTAAATGAACACTCAAGATAATATCTTCTGACTTGAAGTCACAATTAAAGATATTTTTTTACATCTTCTATTGAAAACAACAATTCAACATTATCTGCTTTCAAACATTTTAACTAGCACATTGAAATATATATCTTTTACTCAAAAATTGCCATTACAAATAAATAAATATCTCTTTTTAATTAATTTAATTAATCAAAACCTTTTAAAACAACAATCACTTTTAAACTATTAAATTGTCTAAACATAATGTTTTAATCTAATATTTCCACATCATCAACTAAATCAATAACTGATCAATTAACCATTAAACTAATTAATATTTCCAAACATGACAAAAATATGAAGATATGACAGACCCGAACAACATAACACAATGACAACGGGTGACAAAAGAATACCCATTCTGTAAAGGAATGATGGCTAAAAGGACCTGAAATTATCTTTGAAACAACATGTTACCATTGGGTTTAGGCATGCTCAAACATGACGAGCAGGTGGGGTCGATGCCTAGTACTTGCAACTGCATAAAACAACACTGTCAAACATATCTGCATAAATAAAAAATCACACCGTGAAGAAGAATTACAACGTAGAAGGGTACTTGAGTGAGTAATGCTACACTGTCTCCTTCATCGAGACTAGCATACAAAACAACATCACAACCAACATTGGATACATCATCATAACACATATAATGTCTATCATAGTGTCGCCACACATCATAATCAAATGATCAATAATGTATCTAATGTATCATCAAAAAAGTATACAACTAGCATAGTATTAGTGCCGTAACTGAAATAAAATAGCATAGTATCAGAATCTGCTAAAACAACTATCAATCGAACATAAACATAGTGCAACAACTGAGGGACACTACATCATTAATTATTTTTATTATGTTTACAAGTTATCCCCTAATGGGGGAATATGGTTTTATCATGTGGTTTTACCACTTATTAAATTGAGATGCCACATGATTATTCTCATGCACAACTCTTCTATAAGTTGTTTCCTTTGGTTAGTAGTTATATATCATGTTATGCAAGTTGGAGAAGTAATGAAGTGCTATAAAAATTTAGAGATAAATATTGTGTTGATATAAAATTCTTTGAGTTATTAATACAAGCATTAGATCTCTTTGGGCATGGATTTTTTCCACAGGAGTTTACTCATGTAAATACTATCACTTTTTGTATGTTTATTTCTTCATATTATTATTGTCGAATGTGCTAATCACATAAACATCATTGTGGGTAATATTGGAATCAATTTTCAGATTTACATATAGTTTGTTTAAGTTAATATTGACATAGTTTCACTTTGATTCCTAATATTTGGTATAAAAGCTAACGGTTTTGTTGAGAGAGTGATGTCTTTCTTTTAAGTGTTGAAGGTTTTTTGGCTGCAGTGGGATGTTTTGCATTATCAGTTTTGCAGACTTGTGAAGAATATTGTATATCATGGCTTCTACCTCCATATAGATATTGATAAGTTCAATGGATCCAAGTAAGAGATATGGAAGTTGAAGATGAAAGCTCTCTTAGAAGAAAGAGATCATTGGTTGGAAATTTCTAATGAAAATAACCCATTTAGAATGTCTGATGAAGATTGGTTAAAGCTTGATAAGAAAAAATGAGAAACCACATAATTGTATCTTGTAAATTTTATCCTCTTGAATGTGTAATATTGAAAAATCTATACCAAAACATAGCTAAGGACACGACACAAATTCCAAATTTTGACCACATATACTTGACTAACTCACAAAATTTTGTTTCCAATGCACATACTTCATCATAAAGTATAGCCAATTTTGACCAATAAATATTAATCCTTAGTTAGTTAAGTAATTTTTTTAACAATCATGGTTGGATTTCAAAAGAAGACATGAAACCACAACATAAAGATTGACTAATTAGTTCTAGTAACACATTTATAATATGGAAACATAATCAAGTCACATGTTATGTGAATTAAATATATTGTGAGAGAATGATAGAATCTAATGAAACCTTTATCTAACATAAGTTAAAGTATATCAACCTTTCATTAAAACAAACATTTTAGTAAGTATTATTCTCATTGTTTATCTAGAAAATATCATTGTGGAATTTCTAATTTAACCTAATCAAATAATATGGATGACCATATCTTACCATCTTCTCCTTTGCTTCATCTCATAATGTGATTAGCAACCCACTAAATTCCCATAGCTTATACCCACAAGAAACCCATGAAAGCTTCAAGTTGTTCCTAAGAATGAAAGTTTTTCTTTCTAGTCAAAATTCTAGGAATAGAATATGGAATGGGACCCATATTTTTCTTCTCCTTTCCCTATATCTCATAAGTCCACTAGAGCCAATCAATTTCTAAACAAGACTTGATTCTTGGGCTTATCTCCAATAGATACGGGTTCCTTGTATGTAGTGCTTCCATAAAGATAATATTTCAAGATCCAATCAATCTTGAATGTATATCTATGTCAAGCATATATTGTATGGTATTTGTTGAATGGGTAATTAGAATTCTTGTCTTCAGAAGATAGAGAATGACATTAAATTCCATAATATTTTCTCTTAGGCCGAATGATCAAAAAAGTGCAACACACTCACTAGATCCAATCCACTTACAAGTACTAATGATATTCCAATAGAACTATTGAACTCCTTGGATGTTGAATCCTTTTCTCCACCCTAATTCCAACCATCTCTATAATGTCAAAATATGTGGAATAAAGGATGCTCCTCCGAAGATCACATCCTTCATCTCCCCCTTGTCTATCAAATGAGAGCTTAAAATCTAAATATTTCTCCACACACAACCCCATGACTAGTCAAATGAATCTACCTATTGGAAGTGATCAACACGACCAACATAGATGATTGTAAAGGACTCTTTTGTACCGTTCTTGGATAGCAAACATTGCTCTAGAATTCCTATCACACCTTCAAGAATGTGCATTGTTTCTTCTCAAATTTGAACAGTTTCCAGATCTCGCACATCTTTCTCAATATAAATATCTCCCATTCTCACACCTTTCACTTCCATTGATTCATGCAATGGAAATTTTGTCAACCCATGATTTGACATCTTCCAAAAGCCCCCATGCTAGCAACCCATCTCCAACTACAATTCCTTGATAATTGTACAATCGTCGGAGGTAGTTGGAGTTGGACTAGTGGATGTGGAAGTTTCTCATCTTCCCTCTTGATATGGACTATGCATGAAAATTTTTAACTCCTACTTTCCATCAATACCTCTAGATCAAATTGGAATATTAATTCCATGAGTGATAATTTCAACAAAGTGGCAAGGATATTATGAAATCACCACTGTTAGATTTAAATGATGACCTTTTATAATTATATCAACTATGTTATTTAAATTAATCACATCATTAAAATCCCTTAGATAATAATAAAAATTATATTAAAGCAATATTTCATAATCATTAAACATTTCTAAGTATAGCTCATCAATTTAACTTGGCTAACGATTGGTAAAAGAGGCCACCAACTACAGACAAGGAGTTATAACTATTGTATGGAGAAAGGGGCCTTACAATATTTTTCATGAAAGCTACTACATACAAGTTATGAAGAAGATAGGTGATATTTACCTAATCAAAAGTATTACTAATAAGTTGTATCTCAAAAGATATCTAAATATTCATTAAAAATGAAGGATGTTGATTCTATTGTAGATAATTTAAATGATTTTGATTTGGTTTAAAGTTAACTTGCATCTATAGATGTTAAGTTAGAAGATGAAGATAAATGCATCTTGTTACTTTTTTCTTTCATGAATCTTGGGAAAATCAAATTATTGTTAGTGGTAGTAGTGTAGAGCCAAAGATGGATAACCTCATTGCTACACTTGGAAGAAATGAGAAAAATTCCATGAATATTGGCTCTGAATATGCCTTGCATGTGCAAGGAAGGTCCAAAGAGAAAGGTGGGCCTAAAGTGGACAAGAAAAATGATAAGTCAGAAGGATGTTCTAAAACCATGAGAAGAGAAAAGTAAAGTGTTGGAACTATGAGAATTGAGGCCATGTGAAGAAGGAATATAAGAACAAGAAAAGAGTGTAGATTCCTTAGAAGACACTAGAAAAATGACTAAAGTAAAATAACTAGAAATAATGCAACAAATAGAAAACCTTATACTTCAAATAATATTCTTTCCCCTTGATTTAGCTAAAATAGAATGCACCCCAACTCTATTTGACATGCTCTTATAATGGTAGGATTTGGATTGCTCAATATAAAAACCAGAATAACCTTGGTATGATAATGAAATTATGATAGTAATATGAAAACATAAGTTTGATGGAAATAGAATTTAACAACATCAACTTCAATACCTCATCAAGATACACAATGACTATCACGAGCATACCAAACATTACCAAGAATTAGTGTACAAACAATCAAAATATTCACAAGGGGTGTATCATACCAATCCCAAGGATCATACAAAATGACTATCATGAGCATACCTCCATATACACAAGCTAACTAGCTCATACATATCCCAAGTACAACAATCATTTGATCACATAGATCACAAAAATAATGGCACAATTAGATCATATGTACATCACAAGTACAATTGTAACTATCTCATTTGTACATCACAAGTACAAAAATGATTGGCTCATGTACACATCATAACTAAATTAGTGATTGGCTCTAGCATATATCACAAATAAACAGTGACTAGCTCCAACACATCACATACATAGTGACTAGCTAACACATCACAATGGCTGAATAAGACATGTTCATAATGCATCCTAGATAGAAAAGAATGTCAGTGCATTATGAACTACACTGTGGGTCCCATCATTTTCCTTGGTCTTTTGCATTATCAAACAACTAGGAAGAGGATTTAGTGCATCTCATACTACATCAGTGTCCATCCCCAACCCAACAAGGCCAAGTATATAATCTGACAACTGGGAAGGGGGTTCAGTGCATCCCATACTACATCGTGGGTCCATCCTCCATCCCAAGCTCTCCACAAGTAGTGAACCTATCCAACCTAGTGGATTCCAACTTTAATTGCCTATGGACCATGAACAAAAATTTTGTCCACCTAGGAAGAAGTATGTTTCTACATATTCCACCTTGTGACCTTAGTGATATTGTCAACTATCTTCTTCACAATCTCAAGTAACACTTGGAACCTGTCACCCCCATGCTATAGTTGACTACTAGTGAACCCTCCTGATATAATGATTAACTCTTATTACTATTATTCGTATAGTAGGATATCTACCCATGCAACTATTGTCGTATCAAATCCTGGATAGCCCCTAGCAATCCACCTCTGTGAACTCAATGAATGTTAAATAATCCCTAGCACTATCCCAGACATCGATCATTGGCATGGTCCAATGACTGCCTATCATTGCTCAAATACCTCGGAGGTTCACACTTGGGTGGGTCATACATACCATGGATCACAGTATTGGTCAAATGACCTATAAAAGTAAATTTCAATCAATAGATCTAGGAGCCTATACATAAAGACCTCTAGGTATGGAGTTGAAATTCACAAACACATAAGAGTTACACATAACCAACATGAGATGGATTTTACCCAACATGTACATAAATACCTACTATAAAGTAAAAAAATCCCTTACTTCATTTCATTTACTATATAGAAGCATATTATATATTAAATATAAGTTATTAAATTTTTCCTTAACTTGATCATACCTATTTGGTACCCATTTTAGCCTCAAACCAAAGCCTACTAAAGAGAGAAGGTCAAACCAATTAGGAACAACCCCAACACTTGGAGTTATCCCCCTAAACCTTCCCCCTAAGGATTTGAGGTCACAGGGACATCCTTCACCCATGCCTATGTACCCACTTCCAAATGGATTAAAGTCACACATACTTCTCCTTACAAGGTCTCTCAATGATACCTACACACCGGTTCCCAATTTAACGAACCTATACCATGACACTTCCATTCAAGTATGTCGATATTGAATCTCACCACCATTACTATTCCTAATCCAACTTGAACATCCTCAAGTTTTCCTTATCAATATGGGGGATAGGCTTATTACTCAATATGAAATTACCTTGGTTCACATAACCAATCAGAAAACACGAGCTCGCCCATATGAAATTTACACAATAGATTCAATATTCATGTTCTTATACTCAAGGGGTCAATAGATATTTTTGAAGGATGTATCCAATAGTATTTATAAACTTGTTTTAAGTATAATCAATAGTATGAAAATATAAACCCAATAGTAATTTTACTAATAATATTCTTAATCTTCTAATTTCTTTTACACTATGGTGCAACCTCATATTCTTATAATGGTTTAGTTGATAGATTGGATAATTTATCCATACTTGTCATTTATACTAAATATGACCTTGATGGTAAACAATAAGGTATCATGAGATGTTGCATAGCATGGTTACATAGGGTTTATCTCTTAACTCAGTCTCAACAATATTTTCCTTCCATTTAGTATGCAATCATATTGCGGTTTGTTATAGCTCTAACATCCTTCATTCATAATAATTCCCAAATTCTATTCTATTTGCATTCATCTTAAATTGCTAAGTAAGTTCATCGTGCTATTGCTAGCATATAATTTTTATCTTTCTATCTAGAGCAATGTTGTGCTTACAAATCAATAACATGGCCTAAGGTCACTTAGTATATCATTAGAAATGAATCAAGGTTCCCTAATAAGGAGATTAGATAGAGTTTTACGTCTAGAGTTGAACACTAGTATTGTCAAATCTTGACTTCCATTTGAGGGTAAAGTTTCATTGTTGCCCCATCGCATACCATTTATTACTAAAATAATTAGAATCAATCCACACATGGAATTTATGCTTCCAACAAAATCAATATAAAGTAAGCTTAGTCATATTAAACATAGGGCAACAAGAAGTAATAAGACTAATTATGCATAACGACTTACTCCATACAAACTACATCCACTCATAACAAAGCATAGGGTAGCAAGGAAACAATTATCCTAAAATCCCCAATGACAAGAAAAAATGCCATTCTATAATTAATACATTTGTTTCTAAAATGATTTTTCAGTTCCTCCTATATGACTTTTTAGCAAATTATAGCATATCTTAATGTATCATATATATAAAGACTTACAAGTCAAATGGTTAAGGATATTGGTTTAAAAAGGAGGATAATATGAATATTAATTTACCCAATGTCAATTAACCCATATCGAAGGGACTCACAATGCTTACCCAATACATATTGACCTATTCTTGCTACACAATTAGTGTTGATCTTGTCCCAACTAAACTACTTTAATTTTAAGTCCTAAGCATAATAATAAATTGAGTCAGTAAGAGATCCCCAGGTGTTTTAACTCAGATTTTCCTTCACCATGGTTTAACACTCATAACTAGAGAACAATGCCAAATATGAAATTCACTCAAGTAAATGGTTCTCATGAATTCATGTTTTCAATTAAGCTAAATAGGGAACAAAAACAAACAAAAAATTATGGTTGTATACAAACTTATAGTTTATCATCGTTTTGAGGAGATAGAGCTAGTCAGTACAAATATAACCTAAGAGACTTTGAAACCAAAATATACCATGTAAAGAAAGTACTCGAAAACCTTAGAAGAAACCCTTGCTTGGATGTTGAACTTGCTTATGAGGTCATCCCTTTTTCTGCTCCCAATTTTTTTAATAAAATCTGCCCAAGATTCTCACGAAATCTGCTGCTCTCATCCCCGTACCCCTCCAAAATTCTTTTGCCCTTTTGCATTTTATCTAGTTTTTATGATGTCTCAAATCTACATTGTAGGAATCTTGAACACCCAACCAAGGCATAAATTCCCTTACATTTTATGCTCTGATTAAAGTCCATAATCTATTTAAAAACTCCCCTTCCAATGCAGGTGGGGATTCTATCAAGGTTGAGTTAGATTTTATGCCTGCCAATCGCGTGGCTTGAAAGTTTTTAAGCCTTTCAACAAATTCATCTTCGTTGCAGGTAAGAAGGATGTCGCCAAAGGATTGTGGAATCTGATTTCCTATGCTTCCAACTGTCACGCCAAACACTTAGATCACACCTCCAATAGCCTCACCCTCCTGCACTCTTCTTCCCTATCCATCTTTATTGCTCACATCCTGAGGGGAAAGATTTGTCTCAGACTTATTGATGTTGTGCCTTTTCCCATGCAATCTCTCTATTCCCTTTCTCCATGTGACTCTCTCTGTATTCTCTCTCCTGCATGATATTAGTGCCCTTTTTTCACATTTTTGCTCAAAACGCCTCTTTAATGAGGTCATCGATGGAAGATTGAGGTCTTTTGCATGCCAAAGTGACCTTCATCCTGCACTTTTCGGACAACTTTTGGGCGAGGATGCCATACCCATGGTAAATGCACGCCATTCCCACTGTCCTCTCTAGTTTAACGCCTGCACAACAGACCCATATCATAGCCCATGCCTCATTAATTGGGTATTGACTACATTATTTTCTTTATTTTTTTAATTTTTATTATTTCTTTACTCTCCAACATCCACCATGGAGGTAACTGATGGGGATGTGACAAAGAAGTCATACCACTCTTATTAATTGGTTCTTAAATATTCTCAATTTGATCGTAGGTTTGCACCTTTACCTATCTAGATCAACTCTATTCCCAAGTCTTGGTATTCTCATTCATCCCTTAGAATTGGGAGTTTTAATTTTGAGAACCAACAAGGTCCCCAAGGCAACAAGGATAACATCAATGACCAAAATTTTGTCAATTTATTAAAGGGGCAAAAGGAGGCACTCGATGGAACCCTTTATAAGAATAATGTATGAAGAGAATTGGAGTACTTGAGTTTTTGTACGATGATTTGATAGATAATCACATTGTGGTGTGTAGTATATTTTAGTCCTTGTTAATGAATATTCCAAAAAGACAGGTTTATTTTTTGAAGAATGATGAGATGATTTTAAAGGAAAAAGTGGCTAACTAGTCTTATAGGAAAATCAAAATATTGTCTATAGATGTGAAATTAAACTAAGCCTAATTAAATCCCAATTCAAGGCCAATAGTCATCAAATGCAAAGTTAATTAGGTTGAATGTTGTGAGGTCCATCATCCAAAGAGAAAGAAGATATGAAAATAGATTAAACCTTGAAAAAATGTTATTTATTAGGTTACAATGTTATTGGAGCTAAAATTTAATGGGTGAATTAATATGATTCGATATTAAGACCTAGATTTGATATGGATATAATACCTAGATTTAATAATAGCATGCTCCAAAATCAAGATTAAGATTTTAAAAAACTATATTATTATGAATCTCCATTGTATTGAAAACTAATAAATTGTTTAATATCTATCTTATTCTTGTATACAATATTATTTTATACTTAAAAAATGAATTTCTAAATTTTTCAAACTTGGACAATGAAAGAAAATTAACCACATGGTTAAATTCAAAGAGTTTTCACTTAAATAGAAATTTAATTTGGAAGAGTGAGTTGTTAATCTAACTCTACTCAAAATAAAATTCAAAAGGCTGAAATAATTTATTCAAGCATGCATAAAATAGTTTTGACAAGTAGGAGTGATAAATTCAAGCCATGTAGTTTTGCTCATCAGTAGAAAAACATGTTGATTAATTATGTTAGTCAAATTTGGGAATAGCATAGATGGTGATTGGGCTTCTGACAGTGTAATTCCCATTACTCCAAGTTAAGGCACCTGAAAATAATTTGTCGGCAAGCATGGATCCACCTTCAATTGTGACATTATATGATAAAAATTGCTTTGGAAGCCAAAATGATAGTGTGTTTGGGATAACTGCCACATTTATACCAGAGGGCGCAGATATAATAGCCTTGTATGTACCTCCAAAAAATCCTACATTAGTAACTGTTCTAGGAATTTCAACTTTAAAAGGATGTCCTAGGTCAACAACAACCATTATTGAAGGATAGTTTAGTTCTCTTGCGCCATTTTTAGATGGTTGTATAAGGTCACAACAATTGAAATCTTCTATCACCAAATGCAAACTGGTGTCATTGTAACCTTCCTTGCAAAGAAAATTGACATAATATTCTACACTTGCATCATACACAAGCCCTGGATTGATGGTCTTCATTGGATTTATCTGCCCATCCCCATACCCAAATTTTGCATCTTCATTTCTAGACAATGTTGGATCCATTACATATGCTACAGTACAAGTCAAATTATTAAATATTTATATTAATATTTTAATTTGTAGTTTAAAATATATTCATAGATCTTTTGGATAAATAAATTGACCTTATAAAATTAAAAAGAATACTTTTATTTATATAGGGTAAAAGTAAAGATTTGTGTCACCCTTTGGGCCAAGCAGATAGTTTCTATCGTACTAGTTTCGGCCAAAAGGGATTCGGTCGAGTATGTTTCAGATGAACCCATGTGGCGATGACATGGCGCCTACGTGGCTTAAGTGTTTTGGCTGAGTGGGTTTCGGTTGAAACTTACTCGACAGAAGACCTTCCGACCGAAATGGGCCAATATAAAATTAAAAAAAAGCCGAACCCTATCATTTTGCATGTTTGGCCAAAGACTGCGCGATCGAAGGGTTGTCGAATGAATATCGGTTCTACAAAAGGGGAGCGAACCAAGGTTTTTTTTGCATTGAGGCCATTTGTTTTGGTTATCACACCTTAGGTTGATGAAGTTTTTAAGTTGTTGTTTACTCTTTGATCTCAATAATGTGAAGTGGTGCAAGTGAAAGTTAGGGTTTAAATGGTTGTTATGTTTCTATTTTTATTTTACAATTTGTTGGAAATATGTTTCGTCACATTTGAAAAGCCTGCAATATAAACTAGTAGTAAGGCGTTTTAATATGATTTGGTTAAGAATATTTGGGTTTTTTTGCAACATTGGAGTATTCGGTGGTAAATTTTTTTCATGTATTCTGTAATTTAAAGGATGCATTATAAAGAACAAGTTAGGGGTTTTCGTTTGTGATTTTAGGGGTTTAAATACGCCGAAGGCGTATCAATTTGAAAGAGGCCCAGCTAAATTTATTCACTGATGGTTTGATCTTGCTAAGAGCCTTCGAGAGACTATTAAACTCATCGCAGCCGTTCAGTTGACTCCTGTGTATTTTCTTTCTTTATCACGCATTGAATAGCAAGATTGTGAGAGCTGGAAAGTAGATTTCATTGTCGCCTTCGTATACGATGTCAAGACTAGAATGATCTATACGTTTTCATTGTTATTTCAAAATTCGTCCTTTGCATTGATTTCCATCTGAAAAAATCACTAGGTTTCTTGAGATGACGAGGACGGAGCTTTCTCACTGAAATGCAGTAAATACATCACCGCCAAAGATCTCATCACTAATTTTAACTCAGGCAGAAGTTTACTGCACAACCATGTTGCGATTATGTGAGGTTTATTGCCTACATCAAGCTCCAGCTGGTTATGTGGCATTGAGTTTTAATACACCTATGAATCATACCTAACGTGTCGTGTAAGGATGGTAGGTTCCATGGATAAGCTTACTAACAAGTTGGGTAGAAATTAAGTGCAAAATACAGATTCAGAGAATGTCTTTTCAGTTATCTTCATGCCAACTTGATTGAATATTTTGAATGGCGAGAGATTATATGTCTTGTATGGCAATAGATTTATTTAGATTGCCCTTCGTCACAGCGCTGTCCCCAAGTAATGAATCATTAACTGCATTTACAGTATTAGGCTTAGGATATTTCTACTCCTATTTTCACCATTTTCACAGCCAAATCGTTGAATTGGTTGAATGAGATATTTTTACCCCATAAATGCTTCCCATTTTTCACCGCCTCGTCTTTTCTATAAATAGAACTTGTAATTGTATGAATTAAAATACCACCAGCTACATTTACGGAGAACAACTTTCTACAGAGTTTGCTAAAAAGGAGGATTGTAGAAGAACGCACTGGAAATTCTATAGCAGTGAACAATAAATCCGGTATGTTTATTTTCTCTTCTTAATATACTTTCCCTACGCAAACAGAAGCGTTTTGCTCAGGTTGCATGGATGTTTATCTTTTTGTTCAAATTTCCTGTTTTTAAGAATGTCTTTCGTCATAGCTATGATGCTGGATAGATCATTTGTAATATAGGTACGCTGTACATCAGAAACTGTTTGGCTGGTATTGATAAACCGTGGTTGAGTCTGAGATTCAAATTCACAATTTCTCCAACGTCTTCAATTCCAATAGAAGCAAGACTGGTCCATTAGTGGCTTTCCGTATGCCGAGTCGAAAGTAAGCCCGTCAACATATGAGCGAGCCGCCCGTATGGCCACTTGTGTCAGAGAAAACAACCTTCTTGCAGAGTTGTGGGCAACATCTTTTGTCTTCACTAGTGCCACTATAGCTCCGATGCAAACCAGACACATAAATGGTCTGTACTTGTAAGCATATTGCTACTGTGAGGATGATACATCGAGCGTAGACATGGACCATAAGCAGAAACAACACCACAACAAAGAACGTGGTTATCTTCACACCCAGACTAGATGTCTGACAGGCAAATAAAATCTCTCCACAAAACAGTTGCTCGATACCTCTTCTTGGATTAGCATTTTTCACCCCAACCATCCGTCCATTGTCTAAGAGAATTATTTCTTTTCCTTTCTTGTTTCCAAGAATCCTTTCTCTTCAGCTATTAGGCGCGGCTTCTTTACCCTTTCACTATGCATACAATTTGATTAATGGTTTTTGGTAACGTCTAATGGTTCTACTTTTCCGTTTAATGGTTTCTGGAAACGTCTAATCGCCAGATTTGCGTGGAGGCATTTTTCGGCCCACTCTCTACTGTGGCAATCTTCATGTTTGATCTTCCTTTAATGACGGATATTGTTAGTTTAATCATCGTTACCTATCCTGTTTTTCCGCCTGCATGTCTACACACGTACTGGAAAATCTAAAAAAATTGTATGGTGGGACAAAAAAACCAAATAGCTATGTGGAAATTATTACCAATATTTGGCTCATTTCTTCGCTTTCTTTTAAGGAGCTGAAATAATCCCTGAGTTACCATCCTTAAGTTCTCGCAATAGTAAAAATTGCTTTTTGTATTTACTTGGGTATAGTTTCCAAAACTTATGTGCTTCTTTTATGGCGGGTCTTCAACTTTCATTATTTTTACAGTTACCATTTCTCATCAAGGATCTTCTTTGCTTATCACTGCCAAGTTGTATTTTGCTTATCCAATCCAATGCTTGTCTCTGGTCATTGATTAGACCAAATGGCACCACCACTAATCACGCGTCCTGATTGCAATGTCCGTAAATTTATAGTTACTTACCCATCAAATATGCCATTGTTCCCAGGAAACATTGCTCATATACCTATTCTCTTATATCATGCCTATCCTTACAATGGCAAGGGCCATATATAGGTGCCTCAATTGAATCAAATACAAGGGGACAGGAATCCTAGTCATGTCACTACAATAATCCAAGCCTCTTAAAGTTTCGTGACACTTTGTATTGTACTGCTGGTCTGGCCTGCTGGAACTCATCATAGTCTGCCTGAGTGCTCTGTTCTGCCTCCTATGTACCGCCTAGGGCTTTGTTATATATTAGTCAGCTCTTAAGATTTGGATGAGATATCAAGCTACCAGTAATTATCATTATAATAGTTATGCGACTTTTAACTCATCAAGACAGATCTTAACATGGTTAATTTTGGATATAAACTGATTTAGACTACTGTTCGTCAAGTGCTTTTAAAAAATAAAACTTATACATAGAAGTGTGAAACTATCCAAGTTCTTCGATTTTTGACATGATATCAAATTAAGTAATTAAATGACAGAAATTAATAACAGAAAGTGATAGCAAACACATTAATTTAGTTTGGAGAAATCCAATACTCCAAAACTCTAGCAGTTTGGATTTGTTCTTCCTTACCTCAAAAAGATTAAAATACATTCCAAATGAATGGCTCTCACTGAGATTCCAAACCTTAGAGGCGGCGAGACCACTACCTCCTCCACTAGTCGTTGTTTGCTATTATCGCTCATTCCCCTATCATTGTGTGTGGTCCCAGTTTAAGACACAAGTTGGAGAGAGCTGGGTGAGGATGATGAAAGCAAGTGCCATTGGGGACATATTAATAAACAAGCACCAAATTTTGGTGTTAATGGCAGTACCAAGCAATTTAAGCGTCTTAAGAAGGCTGTGAAAAAAATGACAGAGAGCCAAAAACATGCTTTTTTCATGACAATGAGATGGACAATTCTGTGACATTGTAACCATCAAGGTAGATCCCAATAACAGTAGATTTTTTTAAAATAGTTTGATTTTAGAAAACAAAAAATAAAAATTGTTTTGGGCTATACTAGATGGTAAAGCATCATCTTTTTCCTTTATTTAGGTTGAAATTTAAAATATTGCATCTTTTTTTCTATGTTTATGAACTTTTCAGAATCTTTAATTTCCAGTTTTTTCCTGGTTAATTTTAAAATCTTTGTCTTTCGGTTTGCCAAGTCAATCTGTAGAAATATTTTAGCTACTATGAATATTTCAATGAATGCTTCTCATTGGTAAAGTTCTGGATCCTGATAAGGTTGTTTATTAGAGTATATACACATAACAAATGTCCTTCATTTGTGCTCATTGTTTGCCAGTCTCGTAATCATTGAATCCTTGAGTATTCTCGCTTTGGATAAATGTGATCTTGTTGTATGCAGCTATAACCTTGAATAGAATGTAAATCAAGATTAATAGCTAGCTTAAAACAGCCAAAGTGTCTAGAAAAAATTTAAGCATCTTATTTTTATCTATCAATTGATTAAACACACCTATGCATAGTCATCTTGCCATTCATTCATACCTTTGTAACACACTACTTGTAAAAAAAATAAACGTCTTTAAATTTAATGTTGTAAACCTGTCTTATCACTGTTACTAGGAAACTCAGATATAGGGATAAGGACTCTGTCTCTGACCCACATCCTTTTAGTGATTTTATTTCTATACAACATAGACATTCTTTTGTTGACTATGATTTTTGTATCAAATTTGGGATTAGTATGGATTTTTAAAGATTTTAGATATCTACCGTCAAAAATAATATCATGTATCTGAATGCAAACAGTGTGATGTTTCACTTGGAGTCCCCTCTTCAGATAAATTATATGATGAATGATATCATAGTTGACTCTATAGTTGCTAATGTTTCTCTCTTTTTAAAGATCTAGTATAACTGTCATAAGATCCAAATACTTAACTTTTTAACCTGTTTTTATTTAGTAATATATTTATTTGTACAAAACTTTATATATAAAAAATTGTATTTTTTATTTAACTTAGTTTTTCTTTAAAATTAAATAAGAAGACCAAAAAATTATTGATATAATGAAATCTATAATTCAATATAATTATTTTCCTTTTTTTTATACTATCTTTTAATTATTCTTTTTAAAATTTCTTCAAATAAAACATATACTCTCTATTCTTTATTTTTCCTCGTCCTTACAAATTGACTTTACGTGCCTTAAAAAGTAATTAAAAAATCTTACTGCGCCTCTAAAAGCAAAGCTCCTGCATAAAATTATATTAACAAACATAACGTTGTATAAATTTATTCGAAATTTACGGGAGAAACCCTCCTCCCCAATTTTAATTTTAATTTTCATAAAATATTATTTTTCATAATCAACTCAAACTTGACCAACAATGTTCAAATAACCTAATTTCTTCCATTTAGGTACCAGTAAATGAATATTAGTGAAAAAATTCCCAATAGATGTAGGAAATCATATTAAATATTTAAATTTGTTTTCAGTTTAAGATTTCTAAAGACAAAATAAAAATAGTAGAATGTTTAATTAGGTAATTTTTTATATAACTAATTACCTATATAAACATTAAATTGAATTTGTTTTCAGTTTAATTTTTTATTTTATTGACATTTAGATTTTATTTTCTCATCAATTCAAATTTGTACAAAAGACATGCCATTTTAGTTTGTGATGGTCTACTTCTGATATAATTCTACTTAATATAATATATTATATTTTTAAATAAAGCTTTAATTACATAAAATAATTAAAATTCATAGTTAGTAATTATTATACTTTGATATATTACAAATATAGATCAAAATTTATCTTATATGATAAAACATTCATATATCAAACTATAACGTATTTATTACTTTAAGAGAATGATGTACATGAAAATTTACATATTTATCCAAAATAATAGAGATAGATGTAATACACATAGTTGATGCTCTCATTATATAGTATGTAGTAAATGTAATTTACGTAATCATTTAATTGAATGAAATAAAGATGCAAGAGCACACAAACTATTTGCTAGAATGTATGTAACATTGTAAATAATATGACTTTGTGGAATGAAATGATTGTTTGATGTGCCATTCATTGCTGTGATTAAGAGATCATTTAATTTTATGAAAAAATGCAAGTCTGAAACAAACCTAGACAATGTTACTTTTGTTGTAATCATATGTCTACAAAATAGCTAATTCACCTTATATTTTATAATTTACTTTGTTAAATATGGTAAAAAGAAAAATGTACTTTTGTATAGTGTGAATTTTAATGCATATCCATTACAATGTTTAACATTATGAAATTATTTAACAACAGGTGTTATTCTTTAATTTACTACATCCATAAATGGCACTTCCTCATCCTCAGACCGATATCATTGAACTATTAGATAGTGATAGCTCCCCTAGTATTCCATTTGGTTCTCCTCCAACCAATTGGGATGGATCTTGTGCAAACATTGTAGATCTATCAAATGAAATCACCTATAATTGCTTTGATAATTTGCACAAAATAAAGATAGTTGTTCAAAATTTACACAGTGTTCAGGGCTTTGAAGTGCAGGCAATGGAAGGTACATTGTAGGATTTCCACTCAACATGTGATATGCTCGCCACATTTTGTACATTTCTACGAGAGATGCATGTCGATGACGTGTATGGGATGGGTGGTGCTCAATACATTAAACGTGCATCTTTTGAGAATTACATAAAAAATTCTTGGAGCCTTTGTTCTTAAAAAATGTATATAGTGCAGGTTTCTAATGTGATTCAAGTACTCCCAACTATAACTAGTTGCCTATTTTTTTGTATGAAACTCATAAAATAAGTAGTATTTTCCTAGCGCAACAAACAAGGCTGTGTTCCTTGCTATAAAAAAAAAATTCCTCAAGTTTATTTTGCAATTTGATGTAAATCACATTCTATATTGAAATGCAATTATGTCACTTATTAATGATAAAAATGACTTGTACATAGTGTTATACATATGCAATATTATTTATACTTATCTCCCATGAAATTGCTTGTACCATTTATTGCATTGTATACCACCGTATCAGATACCACCTATGTAGCATTCTAAAATTGTACAAACATGATTGTAACTAAGAATAAGATGAAGCAATAGATAAATCGTGCTTTTTCTTTTTTTTGTAAGCTTACGTGTTTACAACCTTCTCACATATAAGTTGTCAAATGTTGTATTGAGTATGTGAACACTTTGTAATTACTAAAATTAGAAAAAAATAAATGAAATGCGTTCCTTTTTTGTAGTTGTAAAGATTTTACAAAAAAAGATACACCCAATTCTTAACTCCAAACTTCAAACCTTATCGACGTTATAATTTCATTATGTTTGCATTTAAAATGACACTTTATTTGTAGTGAACATTTGAGTTGTTTATCATGCCATCCAATTGTGCTCACCACCTTTTATACTCCTTATATCCACAGGAACAAATTTGTTTCAATACACGTAATCCTTTTGAGAACTACATATACAAGTGATTTCTATAGGTATGTTTCCCAATTCATTATTTATTCTTTATCACTATTTTTTACCTTAACTACATTCCAACATCTTCAACTATGCATCAACTTAGACGAATCAATTAGCAAAAAATATGTATTTGCAATAATAAAGTTATTATAAAAGTTTAGTTTTCCACGTTCAACATAACTAGTCAAAAGTTTGTTTTCCTTTTATCTATCTCACTTTCCCTTTCCATATTTTTGTATAGTCTACTCATTTTAGTATATAGAATATATTGCATGCTATTTTGTTTCCTTTTTTTCCATACATTCTAAATTGAAGTATAATTGTTGGTTAATTTCATAAAAGATATAGAACATTTTTTTTTTTTAAGTTCTCAAAAAATTAGACATTATATCTTATTTTTTTAATATGTACAATTCTTAAAAATAAGGATTTCTTTCAATATTTCCCTTCACATATATTTGGAAAATGCTTACAAAACCTTATTTCCCCTACCATTTGTTTGAATTTCTTGTTCTATTTTTCATAGCATATGTTCTCCATCGTTGTCACATTGATCATTGTGTTTCACATATTAAAATGTAAAGAGCATATAGACATGAACATTGTCATTACTTTTTAAAAAGCTTTCTGTACATTAACATTCCATTTATTTACATGTTTTTTATTCCTCTTATATTCCAAATTCTTTTATCACACCACGTTATCTCCTCCAAATCTATAATATATATACGTACATATATGTATGTATATAACCTATATATTCTACTAGTTATCTCACAAATCTATTTAATTGCTTTTTCCTCAACATTCCTAATTATGGAGGAAAAAAAATAAAGTATGCAAGAAAAACGTTCTCGTCAAAATGAGATGAAATGTAAACTATACCATGCAAAGAAAGATGAAAATAACAAACCAAGATGTGAAGTCAATAAAGTTTGTGTTGCTGGAGCATCAACATCTATAGTCTCTCCTCCTATTACCATAACCAACCTAGAAAGAGTTGCACCTCCCTCACAAAATGATGTTCATCCCGAGCCAGATATCGAAATGCCCCATTCACCACTATTCCCACCTGAGTTCATTGTACCTACATATCCAAAAAATGTAGTTTTGGAATGTATCGAAGAACAAAGTATGTATCTTTTTTACAGTTGGACATTATACACCATTTCTTAATGTTTTTAAAGGCTATGCATAAACTTATTGGTAACAACATTCAATCTTTCAAAAACCTAATTATCATACTTCAACATGCTCGCAGGCACATTTAGTACACTAAAGCCAAACAAAACAATGGCAACATTGACTGCAAATGCCATTGCAGATATTCTTGTAGGCATATCTGGTTTGAGCCCTATTTTGCAAATTGCATCAATTGAGTCCATTGAGTAGGCTAGATCTACCCTTGTCAAATACCATGTTCAACTTTCTGATGGTTTACACACATCATGCTTTACTTCCTGGTCAATTCAATGATCTAGTGTTGGAGCAAGCTTTAGTGAAAGGTTCTATTGTCCTACTCAAACAATATACTTCAAAGATATTCAATAAATTTATGTATGTCCACACATTCCCAAAATCTTTTCCTTCATTTTTATTTTCCCCTTGCATTCTCTTACTAAATGTATCATGTTTCAAAATTGTAGGGCTATCATTATTGAAAACTTTGAAGTAATTTGAAACAATGCACCAATTTTTGGAACTCCAACTCCTCTTCTCCATTCTACAAGCTCTCTCCCATCAAATAGCTCTCCACGTCCATTGGGAACCTCTCAATCTACAGATGATTCATTGGAAAAAGATGGAGAGCCTCAGACTCAACAGAGAAAATACCCTTTAAAACCAATTCCCATTAAAATGTTAACACTCAAGGGTGATCCCACAATAGTGGTTTACAATTTTTGGCCAAATTGGAAACTGAAATTATTATTTTTAACTAAATCTTCACATTCGGGCAGCTATAGCAACTAAACCGTGAAGAATTTGAAGATAATGCAAACTAGAGTCTCATCACATTTTTTCTGTAGATTCTAAAAATATTTTTTTCAAAATTTTTGGAATCAGTTTACACTTCTTTTTCCATCTCCCACGAAAATTGGTTTTTTTAAAAAAACAAAATTTTAAAAAAGTGACGCAAACCATATAATGCATAACTTTTTTTTCATGAAGGATAAATTCTAATTCTTTTGAATTTAGATTCGTAACTTCACTTGGTTAGACAATTTTTTATTGAATATTTTTCTTTAATCAAGTTTCAAAGTCAAACCAATTACATTTTAGATATAGTGCGACCGTATAATGCATAACATTTTTTGTATATATCGAAATTCAAATTTTTTTTTTGGTTGGATCAAGGACTTCAATAGCTAGTACACTCATATTTTTCAAATTTTTGTTTTGATAATCTGCTATTTTTCCACATGTGCAGAACATAGACCTTCATTTTCGATGAAAAACCTATGTTTAATAAAACTAAAAAAACAAATACATAATAAAACCAAAACATATTAAGATTATATTCGTTGGATAGCTTGTTCCGAGGACTCCCTGATTCCAGTTGGGTTTGTGAAGATTCATCCATTTTCATCATCAACCCGAGCTCCGAAGTGCCAAAATTTAGGGTTTTTTTGTGTCTCAGAGGAGGGATGAGGAATAAGGGGGGTTCGCTCGAACCAAGGTTCATTCGAACCAAGGTTCATTCGAACCCCCTTTTATAAGGGTTTTTGTTGGCATTTTTGACGGGAAAGCATTAAAAGGGTTCTAGCAAACCCATAATGGGTTCGGTCAAACCAATATGTTTGTACGAACCCCTAAAATCAATATTTTTTCCATGCATTCGTTTTTTGTGAGTTTTCCTTCCTCACTTCAATTATAAACCACTATTGTGGCTTCACCCTCAACCATAAGCATTGGACCATTGAGGGTCAAGCCTTGATGAGATCAACAATCCACGAATATAAAAATAATGGATGTGATGGAAAAGTTTTTGGATTTGATTTCGTAGACATAGCAGGCTCTGAAATTCACATTTCTTGCTTCAACAAACACTTAGAAGAATTTTACCATGCTATTCAATTTGATAGTCTTTATGTCATCTCCAACGGTCGCATGAAAGTTGCAAGCACAAAATATAGTTCCTCCACACATCCCTACGAAATCATTCTCCTTAGCTCATCAACTATAACTCCTTCCACATCCTTGAACTCCACAATACCTACCCACACTTTCCACATTAAAAGCATCCAATCATTTTCCTCATTGCCTATCAATTCCCTTGTTGATGTCATTGGAATACTTTTAGCTATCACCCCTGCATCAACCATTCGTAAAAGAGATGGTACAGAGACAATCAAATGCATAGCTACAATTGTCGACATGTCAACTTGTACCATAGATGTTACACTTTGGGGTCATCATTGCTATATTGATGGGATACATATTTCTGATATTTCTATACAACAAAACCCTGTTGTTATTTTGATTAAATCCAGACGTATTACCTCCTGGTGTGGGAGAGGCCTTGATACTATTTTCCCAACTAAAGTTATAATGAACCCAAATTTAGTAGAGGCCTTGAGTTTACAAACATGGTATGCAACTACAGATATTTCCAAGCCCTTTAGTTCCTTGTCAAAAAATAACCTTTCTCCCATAAAGTTTGCAAATCCTGTCAATATCTCATCTCTTGCAGATAAGATCATGTTTGAACAAAAAGTTTTTTGCATAAAGGCCTCCATTACAAAACTACACCTTGACAACTTCTATTACCTTTCATGCCCATTATTGGTGGACAATAAAAAGTCTAAGAAAAAGGTTTTGCAAAGTTCTCCTACTACTTTTCGTTTGCCAAAGTGCTCTACAGATCTCCTTGTATGCAACTTTAGTTACATGCTGAAAATGGACTTGAAAGATGAAAGTGGTGAACTTCTCAAAGTTACAACATTTGAAGGCCTAGCAAATTCCTTAATGGGTGTAACTGCAAAAGATTTTCAACTACTACTTACTGAACCAGATGCTGCTAAAGACATTTTGGACCATATTCTTGGTAGCCAATTCTACATTGATCTCAGCATCAAAATGATTCCCTTTGTTGGACAAGAAACACAAAGCATTGTTATTACTACCATAAAGCCAATTTAACAATTGCACTTCTCTCTTCTTAGCAATACTATAAACTTGGCCTCCCCATATATGTAAACATTATCTACAAATGCGAATAGTTGTATCTTGTTATCAATAACATTACATGTCCACATATAAATAGTTGATGTTACATTTTATTCCAAATTCAAAGTTTACTAGCATATGTTCTCCATCATCGGCACAAAGATCGTGGTGCTACACATATGTAAATGAAAAGAAAATATATAGATGAACACTTTCTGTACATAGTTTTTAATAGCTTATTGTACATTAACATTACATATATTTACATGCTTTTTGTTCAACATGTAATCTCCTCTCAATCTATAATCTATATACGTACATAGATGTATGTATAGACATGTATATTCTACTAGTAGTCTTCTCTAACAAATCTTTTTCATTGCTTTTTTCCTCAGTATTCCTTACTATGGAGACAGAAAATTAAAGTATGCAAGTAAAATACTCTTGTCAAAATGAGCTAAAATGTAAACAATACCATGCAAGGAAGGATGACCTTAAAAAACGAAGACATGAAGACAATAAAATCCATATTGCTCGAGCCTTGACATCCACAATGTCTCCTCCTCTTGCCATACCCAATCTTCATACAATTGCACCTCCCTCGCAAAACATATTTCATCCCAATCCGGTTATCCAAATGCCCCCTTCGCCACTTTTCCCACCTAAGTTTTTCTCTACTAGGAAAAACTTTCGCTCTAAGTTAGATAGCTTATGAAAAATGTCAACTTGTATGGTTTGCATGAAGAGATATCCTGGAATCAAAACTAGACAATCAAATGGAATACCTACTTATTATAGATGCACATCGGAAAAGACTAACCATCACTTCTCGAATTGGGACAACATGGACCCTGGTGAGCAACCTAAATGCTTACAAATTCTATCCCAAGTAGAGGAAATGTTAATAGCTAGAGTTAGCCCAATTCTTGAAGTTACATATGCAAGGGGGGGACAACTAAAATACAGTGGCCACACTATTTTCTTTCCTTAAGATATATCTGCAGTTGCATCTACCTGCCCAGGCATATTCATGATCTTGATATACTAATAGTTAACAACGAACAAATCGGCCAACAACCATATAGCTTCCATGTTAGTAGAGCACGTGTTCATGAGGCACTTAAATATAAGATTTTCAATGACCCATACTACAAGGATGTCCACATAGATGAGCTTGCATTATCCACTCTACTAGAGTATTCTATTGATGTCTCAAACCTTATTTATGCAACATCTACTAATCCTAGTACCACAAATACAAGCTTTGAGGAAACAAGCGATAGAGAATATGAACCCACTGAACAAAGCTTGTTTCCAACAACATCCTTTGTGTCAAAGCTCCCACATGCACGTACTGAGGTCAAGGAAGTGCGCTCTTTGCTTCAACTAGGTCTCAGACGACCAACACCAATAATTGGATGGCCACCCATTTCTCCATCTCCTATAAATGAATACACCATTGAAGGATTATTTGCTATGGCATTCCCCACTTTGTTCCCAAAAGGAAAAGTTGCATTCAAGCAACAATGCATCAAAGAAATTAAACTACATGAATATGCTCTCCATCTCCTAAGGTACCATGATAATCGGTTTGGCCAACACCCCTGATTCCCTCGATTTAGGTACTTCATATTGAAATTTATTATGCGCCATTGTAGCCAAGCGACCTCTATATTTGTCAGCAAAAATCTCGATGGTTACTTGCCCTCAACAGTCTCAGACCTACGCCAAAGATTGAAGGACATGCCAGATGACAAAATTGCAGATGCTAGATGACAAAATTGCAGATCAACTTATTGGATTTAGTTTGTCAATTCGTGGGACTCGTCCATTTTGGACCCAACAGCGAGGAGAACTTTCTGACATGGTCATTCAAATTAGTTGCTCCTCGCTCTTCTTCACCCTTAGTGCAGCAGACACAAAATGGCCAGACTTGCATTCTGTCATGCCTACTAAGCCTCCTACAAATCCTTCCATGACTTATACATGGAGGATCCAAAACATAGTACAAAACCCACACCTTACCGCAGTCTACATGCACCACAGATTTATTGCATTTCGGGAGGTCTTGGAAAAACTTCTTGGTGCATTTGAATATATAGGTAAAACCTTTCTTTCCCCTTTCCACACAATACATTCTTACTTTAATTGTTTACTAGAAATCATCACTTCATTTTTTACAATAGCCTCTTACCTTAAAAGTTTCTAATCATCATTTTTTCATAGGTATGAATGGCAACTTAGAGGATCTACACACATCCATGGTTTTCTATGGCTCGAAGAAGCACCTGATATTAGTAGATTACAATGGAATAACATTCAATCTATACAGAATGCACTTGATTACATAGATAAATATGTCTCAGCTTGGAATCCACGTAGCCTCCATTTCAGAAGCCAAATATTTCACCGCTCAATTCTTGATGACCCTTGTCTATTGGACACAACAAGGATCATGTCATGCGACCCTTCAACTGATGAGACCAATCGCCCAAAGCACACACCAGCTCGCAATGATGATCACTTGAACCTGCACAACCCATCTATCCTGTCTATCTGGAGGGCTAATGTTGATTGCTAGCCTATATTGTCAATTGATGTTGTCCTCAAATATATTGCAAAATATGCAACAAAAGCTGAGCACAAGTCTGAAACCTACCATGCCATGTTATCTCATATCTCAACCAATTTAGAATCAGAAATGCTTGCCCCAACAACTTTTCAAAAATTGCTTACTGATAGCCTTGTCGATCGTGATATTAGTACCCAAGAAACTTGCCACCTACTAAAATTACCCCTCTCCATATCCAGTAGGAAATTTGTGTCTTTAAATGTTAACCACCACAAATTTCAACGTGTATCGATCTCACCCACATCAGTTACCACATCACCTACATACATTGATGCCTACATGGATCGCCCCATTCAACTAGAGGCATTGCCCCTCATTGAACTAACCCAAAAATGGACCTTTAAAGCATCTCAAAAATATGAGCAATGGAAGCAGTGCCCCAAAAAGGCAATCGTTCGTGTCTCGCCTAGGTTCACAACCATCCTCACAAGAGAAGACAAAAGCTTTTATGAATTTTGTTGGAGTGAGCTAATTCTATACCACCCCTTTTAGAATATTGACATTGATTTTGGGTCCTTTGAACATCAAATTATATCACAATGGGAAAGGTTCTCTTCTACATACAAGCCATGGCACGTATACCGCACACATCCAAGTCCAACCGAAGCATCAAATTCAAGCAACAACTCAAGCGCAAAAGATATATTGCAAGGACACAACCCTGAAGAATGGCAAGTTCTCTCAAGTTTGTACCCATACCTTCCTATACAGCTTGATGCACTAGAAATGCTTGGTCGACGTGACATTGACATTGACCATGAATGGAAACATGACAGCCTTACCCCACTACAAATGCATTTTGCTACTACTTTTGTAGACTCCAATCGGCCAACCTTTCAAGTGCACCAGATTCTCAATGAGCACACTCATACTACTTTCTCTACTTAGCAGCAAAAAGAGTTCGATATAATTTGGTCTCATCTAAGCACTATTCCATTGCAAGCACCACTAAAGCTAATTGTTCAAGGAACTACGGGAACTGGAAAGTCACATCTCATAAATTTTTTTAGCTTTGCCCTCATGAGCTTAGCTCCAATTCACCAGTCTCCATTACTACTTCTTGCACCTACAGGTGTTGCTGCATTCAACATTCAAGCATCAACAATTCATTTCGCTCTTAGCATTCCAATAAAAGAAATGACTCCGCTACAAGGGCAAACACTTGCGACCTTCCAAGAAAGCATGTACTTTATTAGGAACATTTTAATAGATGAGATGAGTTTCATTGGTCCAAAGTTGCTAGAACGCATTGACATGAGACTACGGGAAGCATTCCTCATCCACAACCACCTACCCTTTGGAGGGCGTTCAATTATTCTCTTTGGTGACTTGGGCCAACTGCCACCGGTCAAAGATATCCTGATGTATGCTTCCACCTCCTATGGAGGGACTCTTTGGCGCATCTTCACAACAGTGGTAACTTTGACAAACTGGTGATGATCCTTCACAAATAGCTTTTCGTGCACTTCTTTCCAATCTACGAAATGCAGAGCCTACACAAGAAGACTGGCAGGTTCTAATGTCATGCTCAAGTTCAATGCTCAATTCTACAGAAAACTCTATTTTCTTTTCTGCCATACATTTGTTTCCAAAAAATGAATTGGTGTTACTACACAACAAACGTATGTTGTTGTCTTTGGCAACGCCAGTTGCACTTTCCATTGTAGAGAAACTTAGAGGAACAACATACACAAATCCAGATGAAGAACAAATTCAAGCTCATATTTATTTATCTATTGGCCAAGAGGTCATGTTATACTCAAATATATGGGTTGAAACAGGGCTCGTGAATGGTGCACTTGGTCAAGTAAAAGCAATTGTATACAATGAGGGTGAAAAACCACCTCAACTTCCATTGTTTGTTGTTCATTCAAGCATTACATTGGACCACCTTGGGACCAGTACAATCCAAATAATGTTCCAATAACCCCGCTTAGCCGTGGGCTTCACCGTCAGATTCCACTTAAAATGGCATGGGCATTGACAATACACAAGTCACAAGGACTAACACTTCCATGGGCGACAATTGACATTGGCAACATTGATCGACAAGGCCTAACATTCACAGCTATTTCAAGAATTCACAATCTACAAAGTCTTCGCATACACCTAACCTTCACATTCCAACGATATGCACGCATGCAAAAAGCCCATATGTTGCTAGGCGAAAAAGCGAAGAGAATATATTGAAAACAATGTCAGATTCAAATTCTTCACAAACTTAAAGTGTATTTGAACCACTACAGGTATGACACTTTCTTATTTCCTTCACTACCAATATTTATAAAGTTTCTTTGTTGTAAATTATATCTCTCTTCTTACTTACTACAACCTCCTACCATTGCTCACTTACACTATGCTCTCATTGACTACCATCTACAAACTACTCAACCGAAGCTAAATAATAGTTTTTAATGAAATTCAACTTCAACATTCTACTTTTTATTAGTTGTTTTTTACATACTATTTGTTGTAAATTATATTTGTCTTCTTACTTACTACAGGCTCCTATCATTGCTCATTTACACTATGTTCTCATTCTCTAACAACTACAAACTCCTAAACCAAAGGTAACTAATAATTTTTCATCGATTTCAACTTCAAAATTCTCCTTTCTATAACTTTATTTTAAAAATACTAAATATATGTTTTCTTTGTTACAGATACATTGGAGTTCAATGTGACCGTGTTCCAATATCGCTATACCATTGTACTCAATTGCAAACATATATATATATGCTTATTATACATTATTTTATCTCATTAACTTAAGTTCCTCTTTATTTCCATACTATTTCCATTTAAGTTTTTTAACGTGTTGTTTTAATATGTTACATTCATATTCAATTAATTCAACCAATATTTTCACAACTAATCAAATAAAACAAATACTTATTTGCATTTTACTTATTACATTTCTTGCCTTTTTAGATTATTTCTAAGTATACAAATATTATTTCATTTAATAATACGACTACAATAAATAAAATTAGATTATTGCATACAATTTCTGGATTAGATTGTATCTGAATTTTTTTGCATCAACGTTTCAAACCACATTCCCAGATTCACAATCAAATAACTAAAATTAGATTATCCATTCAATTAATCGGTGTAACCCATTGCACACCACAAGTGCAAGCGCTAGTTATAAACCCATAAAATTACATGCGAATGTATACACAAAACCTACATAGAAGTCTCTACCTGAATGGCCAGTTTGACATTAAATCTCGAAAAAAAATTGATGATTCTTTTATAAGAAATTTTTGCCTTGTCATTAAGGCATTTAAATCTGGGCAGTTTGACATTAAATATGCGAATAGCACAAGTTGTCCTTTACAAAAGGGTCGGTTAAGTTGAACTTATCGATTTTGCCCCACCTGAAGGGCTTCTTATTGCCTTCATTCATGGACTGGCTAAGATGGCGTTCTATCACCTCGAATTTGTTTTTGTCATAAAAACTTTTATCCCCAAACCTCACAAGGATAGGGTCATCTGTCCCTAAATCGAATACATTAAGTGAGGTCTTTACCTCTAATAGATATGAGCATTCTTCTGCCTATATATAGAAATAAGAGAGCACTTTCATTAACTCCCACAGAATCTAAAGCTCCACTTTGCTGCAAATAATATCTTATTTATTTTGCAACTACCGTGACACTTAGCACAATTAAGAATCGTTTTATTAAATCATTTATTTCACACACTAAAAATTTATTATACATTACTGCAATGTTTCAATGAACAGGGTAATCTCCATTACTCGCCTAACTGGCTGGCAAGTATTTGATAACTGACAGTTTTTTTTATTTTATAATTACTAATATTATAAGTATTATTTCAACTGCTCAAATCTCTTAATAGTTCCTTTTTTTTTTTCACTCTGTCAACTATATATATTTTAAAATAGATGTTATCACTCAAACAATATTTAGTTAGACAATTGAATGCTATGTATTAATTAATCTTCATACCATCTATGCGACAGAGGATCAACAGATTTACGAGAAGTGTGTACAATGTCTCATTAATATTTTTGGTAGATAAGACATCGAACAAAGGGGTAGCTTTTGCAACTAGCCGACTATATTAATTATTATCTAGCAACGGGGATTTGAAGTATCTACACATTTAGTTTCCATTAAAGGATACGTACAGATCACACATCCCCTAGACCACCATTCCCTCGGGTAGTCAATGCTTATTCAATGCACCTAGTCTACTCTTGATTTTACTCAGTTATTCTATCTTACTTTATCGTTTTTCCTTGCAATTCTCCCTAAAATTTCAATGTCTTCCCTTATGCCATAATCTCACGCCAAGACAAAACATGTTCAGATACTTTCAGGACTATATTCGAAAACTAAAGATATCATAATTCACATTGACTAACCCTTATTATAGATATCATAATTCACATTGACATATATGTTTTGCTTTGTACAAACAAAATTAAGATCTTTTTAAGAAAACCCTACCTTTCACCTTGAATTAAAAAAAACACAAAAACTTAGTTAATAATTTAATTTTGATGGTCACCATTAGCCTGGTCTATTCATTTACTCAGCTTTCATTTAAACCCTACAACTTCAAGAACCCTAAAATATTGCCTGATCTTCAACATACTATACTAAGACTTTGAGGTAGAAAATTGTTGGAAGCTAGTAACATATTCCAATCAAAAAGTTGATTTAGAAGGTCTACTTGGAAGTTATAAAAAGTAGAAAATCAAAATGTAGGATTAGCAAAAAGTAAATTATCAAGGAAAGGAGATGTTAAATGAGAGAGCGACCTTTAACGTTGTCATGCATTCCATGGAAATAGAGACAAAGATATCTCCAATCATCAACTTTAAAATCAATGAAAATAAAGTGTCAAACCAAATTGGGAATGCTTATATGGTATCTACACCATCTTACGAGAACACATGGTAACAAACTAATATAACTACCAAGTATGTATGTGTAAACATTATGTCTATAATGCATTCAATACTATATAGACTCACATCACAATACCTAATAAGTGGTTGCTCACACCATGCAACCCACCCTTGCATGAAGCCCAATCTCAATGTGTCACTAATTCGATTTTCATGCATGCTCTCAATTGCAACTTTTTTTTTATAGTGACCAACTAACCAAATTTAGTCGAAGTCTCAATAGTGACATCATTATTATTAAATCAATAAGCCAAAGATAAAATTATTATTGAACCACATTTCAAAACTAAAATTATTATTGAACTACATTTCAACACTAATGATAATATTATTATCGACCATTAATCCTTAATAAAATTTTCATTAATAGACCCACAATTTAATCTTCAATAGTAATATTATTATTAGCCCATAAACTAAGTAATACTAGCATTAATACTAGCATTATTACGTAATCATCATTTGCACATTATTATCACTATTCGTCTATTGATAATAGTACTACCAACAATTACTTCTTAATGATAATGGCATTATTGTTTCATTGATCTTTTATATATTAATATAATTATTTTTTTGTCTATATATATTATGCCTAAGTCTTGATAAAAATATTATTATTAAAACAATAGCCACTAATAAAATTATGTCATATCAATATTTCAACATTGGTAGATGGGTACATATCATTCTTTACTCTTCCCTTACTACTCAACCATATTATTAATAATAAATAATTCTCAAGGATAATAATATTATGGCATAGTCAAATCTAAATTTAGCTCATCATTTTATTTTCTATTAAAACATCATCCTTAAATAATATTAATATTTGTAGTGTGGTAATTTATTTTATTATGTTATTACTACCATTCTATTATATCAATTTTTCTATTTGTTATTATTAATGTCATTTCACTTTTTTTTCAATAGGTGAAAAAAATTTACCATATATAAATATAACACTTTTATAAATTTCACCAATACCACCGAATTGAGTGATGTTATTTATATCATTATTATTAACCAAGAGATAATATTAATTTATCTTTAACATCATACATTGATTGCAAATAAATTTTATCAGTTGGCATAATATCACAATCTTGATAAAAAATCATTTAATCATAGATAAATAGAGAGCCAAATTATAGTTTTGAAATACTTTGAAAATAGTTTTACATCACCAATGAATCATCCATAAACTTTACAAAATTGCACACAAATTTTTCCTTTACAATTCTATATTTTTATATCCACTTCATAATTTAATGATAAATAAAGAAAAAACATAAATAGCTATCTATTATCATGCTACTACATGAAAATTGCTATAGCCATTCATAATATTTTTGAGTCATTATTTGACAAGAAGAGAGAATAAATAAAAAAATTCTAAACTAGAATAACACAAATCTTAGAGTACTATGTCACACAAAACTAAAAATATGAACTATACAGATCTCCACTTGCTTTAAATACATTGTTCTTTATTATACCATTGTCTTCATTATGTATTACTCCATACATACACCAAAGCCAAGATTTGTAAGCCTCTTTTCTTTCCTTTTCTAAGCTAGTTATAGTAGAAATTTTGGTGTCTATTCAATGTATTTTAGGATTGTAGAAATTATGGATATGGCTTACAATTCTATAATTTTATGCATTATGAAATTATAGATTTGTACAAGTCATCCTAAAATACATTGTGTTAGGCAACTCAATTTTTATTATAACTAATTTTTCATTTATCCATTTACATAACTCCAATTATTTTAAGGTATCTAGTATTTGGAGTTATTAAATTAAAATTTTATGTAAATGGATAAGTGAAACTAGAACTTATAGTAGAAATTTTGGTGCCTACAATGTATGTTAG
>VDFB02165178.1:0-23293 GCA_007258455.2 Sequoia sempervirens | reverse complement strand
TCTTTCACAAATGAGTCTAACTTATTTTCTTTTAGAATCATCATGATTCTGAATTTCCATGATGTGAAGTTGTTTGCACCTTCAAGACGGTCTTCAAATCTGATCACACTTGACATTATGAAGAATGTGATGTGTATTTGATTTATTAAAAATACGATTTTTCTAAATAATCTGATATCTAGATTTGATTCGGATTTTCTCAACTTGGCTCTGATACCATGTGAATGTAGCCAAATCTAATCAGATTTATTCTATGTGGAGAATAAGCAAATCTAAAATTTTGTGTATGTATTCTAAGTCAGAATTCTAATGTTTTGTTTATGATCTTATTGCATAATATTAATGTATTTCGATATGCTACAATACAAGATTGAATTATGTCTTTATATCTTGAAGGGGAGACACACCTCTAGGAGAGACGCATCTCATGAGAGGACGTGTCATTTGAGTACGTGGACTCCTCTTAGCCAACCAATAATTATCGGTGGCTAATCTCCAAACACCCGCATGTATTTAGCAAACAGCGATTAGTGTATGTTAAGTTCGATCAGTATTTGATTTCGAATTTACTCATGATCAGAATTTCGAATAACTTACTTGTAGATATTATAGTAGATTTCAATTATATATAAATGATGATAATGCATAAATGCAATCATCGTTTATATCTGACCGAAGCTACCTTAAATCAACAACAGTTGCAATTTACTCAAGAACAATCACAATCAGTGAATGTTTCCCAAGGCTCTCGGAATTTCAAAGCGACCTGAGGCATCTTTAAAGTAAAAGAAGGTAACAAAATGCTAAATCCGAAGACAATTAAAACTAAGCAAATACTTCAAAGTTCAAGGGAAAGTAAGACGAAAAATTTGACAAAAGATGCACAAGCTCCACAAGTTGAGAGGATTAATAAAATAAAAGCAAAGGAGATGGAAGCTGGTATACAGAAAGGAAGTCTCGTAATATTCTATCAAGGAAAAGATGAGCCAGATCCTTTCCTCCTTTCGATTCGTATTTTCAATAAGCTCCTACATAACTGCCTGATTGATTCGGGAGCATCTAGTAATGTAATGCCTCTAGCTATATGTCACAAATTGGGTTTGACTCCTACAAAAACAAACAAGAAGGTAACACAACTAGATAAGACAGAGGTTCTAGTTGTAGGGGAGTTAAACAATATCCATATGCAATTGTCATTTGATCCAAGGATTCAGTAGTTCATTGACATTTCTGTAGTCGATATCCCATATGGATATGGGATGGTTTTGGGTAGAGACTGGACTCGCAGGTTGAATGGTTACTTCACCACTAATTTCTCGCACGTGGTTACGATGGTAGGGTATTCCCAATCAGATTAGAATTGAAAGCACACCAAGACTTAAGCTGATGATTACCGAGTATGGAGAAAACAATGAAGTTTTGTTTTGTGACACAGATCTGGGGCAATATAGGCCAAAAGCACAAGAAATCTTGATGCTACAATGCTCAAACACTCAGGAAGATTCACTGGAGATTTCAGACTCAACAAAAGTTTTTGTCAAGAGTGACGATGAACTATTACCAGATGAAGATGAAAGTATGTTTGAAAATTTTAGAAGATTTGTTCTCAAAAGCGCAAAGCAAGGAAAAGAATTGGAAAGTCATGTTTTTGTACAGGATTTATTATTGCCCAATTGGTGTTGAATCCATAATGCTTTTCACTCTAAATTCTCTTGCACGATGTGTAAGATGGCTTTAGATCAAGTTCACAAAAGAATTTTTCAAGTTCCAGAACATGAGTACTTTAATTTGACAGTGGAGGACGAAGGAAGTAACTCCGATAAAGAGCCCTTATCAGCAAAAAAGATTCAAGAAGAAAATAAAATTCAGGAAGATCATCCAGTTTCAAAAGTTCAGAAGAAAGAAATACTTAGTCCTGAGCAATTACAAGATCGAGAGCAAGTTTAGACTTTGAGGTTTAACGGTTTGTTGATGTGTTTTTCATGACCGCACCAACACAGAATAAAGTCGCCAACAGCTACCCTATTCTCTCTTGATCAAAGTATCCAGCACGCTAAGATTGCAAGAGAGTTCGTGCATTCAACTCCAAGGTTCCTTCAGTGCAATAGAATACCCTCAATTGGCTCGATGTGTTTTTGCTGGTATTTCAAGGGGACTTACACAATTGTTCGGTAGCTTATAGCAAACAGCATATTAAGGGTTTCACGTGGTTCGAATGATTTGGCAGGTGAGTGTAAATTTCCTAACGCTAACCAGAAATGAACTGAATTTAAATGAGTGCAGGGCCTAAGAAGTTTATGTTCTATCTAAGGACGGGACGTGGAATCAATCTTGACAGACTCCAACCAAACTCTGCTCCGCCTCACGTTGGACAACTTACACAAAGTCGGTGCAATCTTCAAGGGAGTAACAAGAGGTTTTCAAATTACAACTCAACATGTAAGTACCATCAGAACGACGCATACAAACACATGAATCACAATCAAAGTTAAGTTTGTACTATTTTCCTATTGACCACACAAGGAAAACTTGCCGTCAACAAGCCGCTAGTGGTATGGATTAAAACGAAGTTGTCTCTATTAACACCACAAATCCATAGCACACTGCTAAAACGGAAATCATACTTTACACTAATACTTTATACCACGGAAGTAGATGGGATGAAGAAACTTTTCTGGCCAAGCTTATAAATATGATGACCCACCATTCAATGAAAAAGATCTTTATTATAATAGTTTTCTACAATAATTCTTACAGTTTTCATAAGGGAAAACTTTCCTTCTCCTTCAAACTATGCTAAGCTAATATTACAACTAAAAGTGTCTCTCGCTTCACTCTCTAGTCTGGATCTAGTGTGTGTGTAACCTACTAAGGTAGTACAAATGAGGGGATGAGTATATAGCTGGGCTGTCCGCACGGACGGCTCGACATAATCGGTCAGATGGCTTAGATCGGAAATACCTCAGCTCCTAAAGATTCAACAATTCTAAAACCGCCATAAAGAAAAGGGGTAATAGAGCAATTAATGGGCTACCATCTCTACAAGGACATTCCTGCCTGCAAACGCTGCTCACAATTTTGTTCTCGACCGGGCAGAAACTAGATAAGTCTGGTCAACACTGCCTCAATTTCTTGGATTGGTACGGCAGGAACATTCTTGATCTAACTCCAAGGCGGCAACCTCTTTCTCGTGCTCGACGATGATTTTCCTCTTTGATGTTCTTCAACTTTGAAGTACTTGCTTGGGTTTCCATTTTTTTTCTATCCTAAGCTTTGAAAACATTTCTTCTTTGCCACTTGAGTTGGGCACATACTAGGTTATTCCAACACTTAGCCATTTCTTGCGACTTTTCTTCCTTCATGATTTTATCATCTTGGACTATTTGCTTCATTACTTCAAGTCACCATGCTCCAGTCCCGGCGTTCATCCTACAAAACAAACAAAAGAAGAGCATCAAAACACTTCATCATATAAATTCACCTTACTTATCTGATTTTCATGCTTTAATTTCCAAGGGTTCATCATTTTTCTCCAGCCAACTTTGCTTTCTTCATGATTTTTCAACATCTGTAGGCTAGGGCGTTCACTTTGATATTTCATCCAACTCTGGCTTGAGGAAAATTGTTTTCATCTAGAACTTGATCAAAAATCATCTAGTCACCCAACTTCAAATTCATCACACAAGGCATTTTATCTTCAAAAACATCATTTATTCCCTGCCTTAGAATTTTTTTCAAATTTTCCTTAGGAAATTCACCAACCTGGTGCCCATCAAAAATCTTCACCTTGAAGGCTTCCGCGAAGTGTGGAAGACTTTAAAATCCAATCCTCATCGTAGACGTCCAATACCCAAAAGAAAATTCCCTTCAGAAAGCGTCGAATTCATGTGTCTCCAAACGAAGGGGTACATTTAATTTTTGAATTTTAAACCTTAGAAAAATATTTCTCCATCAAATTTATCCTCATTCTTCATCTTTGGGCGTATTTCCCTTGCTCTGCCTTGACAAATTTTTTTTACTCAACTTCATGAAGTTGGCACATTCGGATTCCTTCCTACCAATTTATCCATGCCATAGCAAATTTTATCATCACCTCAAACTCAGGCATATTCCTCTAGAGGTGAAATTTCAACACTTAGAAAAATTTTAACATTTTTCATGAGCATGGGCACATATAGGGGATCTAGAAGGAATTTTGAACACTTAGCATTTTATTCATCACCATCTCTTTCCAAGGGCGCATATGACCTTCTCTACTTTCATTTTGTGATACTTAGAAGAATTTTCAATCAGCTCCTTGAGGTGGGCGCATTTGGGGGTAGGAGCTTTTAATTTGCTTGCCTTTGAAAATTTTCAACTCACCTCCTTCAAGGCTAGGCGCATATAGGGTGTAATACTTCAAGTTTAAATTCCTTAGACACTTTCAAGGCCTTATCTTCTACTTGGGCGCATATGACCCTTCAAGCTCTCAATTTCAATGCCTTCGAAAAAATTTTAAACCAACCTCTTGGCACTTGGGCGCATTTCACCCCTTCTAGTTTCTTTTTTGAAGACTTAGAAAATTTCTTACCTTGCTCTTGTCTTTGGGTGCATTTGGGGTGTTGTGGTTTCAATTTCCATGCCTTAGATTTTTTTCCAATGGCATCTCCATGCAAGTTGGGCGCATTTAGCTAGGCCTACTTCAAGTTTCAAACACTTAAACCTTTTCCAAGTTTCTTCCAAGTCAAAGGCGCATTTCAAGGTTCTTACCCCAAGTTTCAACACTTAGAAAAAAAATCTGAATGACCTCTCTCTACGTTGGGCACATTTGGAGGCCTGAGCTTCAAATTTGCAACACTTAGTGGAATTTTCACTCCATCTCTATCCTAGGCGCATTCAAGGGCAGCTACTTCCAATTTGTAATACTTAGAATATTTCACTTCCAACTCTTCTCAAGGTGAGGCACATATAAAGGTCCCTTCTTTCAATTTTCATGACTTAGTCAACTTTCAAGTTAGCTCCAAGCTTAGGTGCATATGAGGGCAGGAGCTTTCATTTTACCACACTTAGAAATTTTCCAACTCACTTTAAGCTTGCAAGGGCGCATTTCAAAGGGTGCACTTTCAATTTCAAGTACTTAGTAAATTTTTACCCTCCAATCAAGGCTAGGGCGCATATGGAGGCTTGAGCTTCAAATTTTCAAAACTTAGTCACATTTCCAGCTTCCCTCTTCAACTAAGGCACATCTAGGGTCTTCTACTTCCAATTTAGCAGACTTAAACAAATTTCAAGGCATATCTCTTCAAGCTTGGGCGCATTTAGCCTTGTGAGCTTCCATTTTTCATGCCTTAGTAGAATTTTCATCCATCTTCAGCTTTTCAAGGTGCATTTGGCAAGTCGAGTTTCCACTTTGCCAGACTTCGATTTTCAACTCACTTCAGCTTGTTAAGGCGGATTTAGGGAGGTGTCTCCACCGCCTCCTGCCTTTGCCCTCAGTTTCTTTCTATTTCTCTTAAGTTTCTCACCTTCAGTTTCTAGTCTGCCCGTGGCTAGCTCTTCATTTTACTTTGCCTCATCCTCGCGGATCGGATCGAAAGCACATACCGGGATAAGCGATGTAATTCCTCGCTTATTTTAGCAACTTACTAAAAAATAGCAACCGCCTCAAAATGTGCCTCTAAAACCCCTTTGCATGTTGATTGCCCTGATGTCGCATCGTGGGTCATCGCTTTGTGAATGTCGGTTTCTCTAGATTTTAGAAACCCTAATTCTCCGCGACAGCCTACTGCCAAAAATAGTGCGCCACAGTTTGAAACTCTACAACTCGCTTGACTTGAAATTCGCTTCATGGGGTCCCTCACTTGTTTGACTCCGCTAATCGCAGGTGTCTCGCATTTCCGCCGCTAATTTTAGCATGTTTTGAGGTGGTTTACCATTTATAACGATCGCTTGATTTCGACTTCCACAACCTCGCTTCCCCGGAATTTTAAAATAACAATGACCATCATCAAATTTCTTGTTCACACTTCTAATGCCAATTTTACTATTTAGAGAAACGTTAGAAGTGGCTTACTATAAATAGTAAGGTGTCTGGATTTCCTTCAAATTTTACTAGTGGAGAGCTTGAAAGATACTGATCGCAGTGGGATACACCGGTTTTCAAAAATTCTGGCATTTGACCCCTCATTTTTGGTCCCGAAGCTGGAAACCCTAATTCGACTTGTATGTCTATCAAACGACCTCTGTTTGACCTTGTTTTTGTTGACTTTGCCTTGTTTATGATCCTGATGCAATCAGCGTCAGCTTCTGAATGGACCTACTAAAAATAGTAAGTGCTGAAAAGTGACTAACTTAGTCATGGATGATTTTGGTATGTCACATTGCCTAAGAGATCTCCAAAACCAAAACCCAAAACACCACGCATCAGCGTTAGTAAGTCCCGAAAAAGTGACCAACTCTGCTTGCATGTTACCTTGTTGCGAAGCTCTCGGAAAACCCAGAAAATATCCAGACATGCGTTGAAAACTCTGACATGCAAACCCTAAAAATAGCCTCTAAAGCCCAAATCATTGAAAGTCGTCATCCCGTTTTGCATGCTATATCACTGCAAAGGTCTCGAAAAACCCACAAAGAATCTTCAGACATGCATCTGAAAGTCCAACATGCAAACCCTAAAAGTGGCCCTCGAAGGCAGGACTACTAAAAATAACAAGCTGTTTGTTTTGGCTCAAATTTTGCAGACAAGCAGCCTGACATGTCCTGGATGCAGTGTAACGATCGACACTTCAAAAGTGCTAAGAGAATGCCCCAAATTTGGTACTTACTAAAAATAGTAAGTCGTCAGAATCCACTGAAATTTAGTTGGGAACCCGCTGGAAGCATACTGACTGCAACGTGAAGCTCAAATTCAACTTATTCACTCCATTTGACTTCAAATTGACCAGAAAACTCAAAACCCTAATTCTATAGACTTAGCCAAAATCTCACGTTTAAGCTCAAAGGCGGGCACATACCCGGAAAGGCAGACAACAGAAGAGAGAGATAGAGAGAGAGAGACAAAACCAAAGCCAAAAGACGAGGAACGAAGCAAAAATTAGGGGGCCCCATTTTGAATGGGGTGATGTGTGAAAAGGTCACAACACGGTTCAAAGTCCAAGAAAGGAAATGGAGCTGGTTATGAATTGATCAGTCCATCAAGTGAGACTTACCTAGCCGCACTAAGGTTACAATTCCCATGCACCAACAATGTGACAGAGTATGAATCATTGGTTCATGAATTGTTGCAAACAATTAGAAAAGGAGTCAAGATTTTGTAGGTTTATGGGGATTCGGAAATTGTAGTAAAACAAGTAAGAAAGAAGTATATTTGCCACGACAAAAGATTGTCTAGATACAGAAATCGGGTTTGGGATCTCATTGAAAGTTTTGATGCTTTCAATATCAATATTGTTCACAGAATAAAGTGGCAAATTCATTGGCACAATCAGCAAGCTCATTAGAACCACTTGAGATGGATGCTTTGAAGAAATTTATAGTTGAAATCACATCAACACCATCAGTTCCTGACAACATCACGAATTTCCAAGTATCTGATGATGACAAACACATTCTGGATTTCTTAACAAATTTCAACGTTTTCCTCACACAGGTCATCGATGAAGAAGAAGAAAGAGAAGTTGAATTTGATGCAAATGGTATAATGAATTTGAAAACCAATACCATCCCCAAGGGAATGATACAACTTGAAAGGATCTTCAATCAATATCAGATCCATGCAATCAAATACTAGAGGGATAAAGGAGGCCAACATGAAGCGGTAAATCTGGGAACAAAAGATGAAGTTAAGAATGTTCTCATCGGCAAAGTATGCACACCTAAAGAGACGGAATGAATAATCAGAAGCCTAAAAAAGTTTTTAGATGTTATTGCCTGGAGTTACAAGGATCTGAAGACCTATGACACATCCATCATCACACATACAATTCCCCTCAAGGCAAGTAGCAAACCGTTTAGGCAACGTCAAAGGCCAGTGAACCCTTTGTGGGAGCCCCTCATCTTCCAAGAAGTGAAGAAATTGTTGTCAGCAAGCATTATCTTTCCAGTACACCATTCAATGTGGGTCACCAATCTGGTACCCGTTCGCAAGAAAAATGGAGAGATACCACTATGTGTAGATTTTGGAAATCTTAATAAGGCTTCAGAAAAGGATAATTACCCTCTTCCCTCATTGGACGAGGTAGTACAAATCGTAAATGGGTCACAAATGATGTCTTTCTTGATGGATATTCTAGGTACAATCAGGTGCTAGTAGAACATGAGGATAGACTAAAGACTGCGTTCACAACGAAGTGGGGTGGGGTACATTTGCATACAAAAGAATTCCAGTAATATTAATCCCCTTCTTGAAACACTGATCTTTCAGTGACCGTTAGCCTATTTTAGAGAACCAGTAGAAGCTAATGGAAGAGTGAAATTAAGTTTCATGTTCAAGGATGCTCTGCTGAGGTTGGATTTGTTTTCATTAGCCGTTCTTTACGGGTTTTGACTACGATTATGTTCTTGGCATTCTGAGCATTTTCAGGAATTTACTATTTTTAGTAAATTCTATTTCTGGCAGTGGTCCTTTTGGTCTCGGCACAGTTGACTTTCCTCTTCAGTCGACTCAATTGGTTTATTCAGATTTTGGCCTCGGGATGCAGTTTCGGAGAGATAAGTTCATTTCACTTAAATAACATTATATTTTAATGTTATATTACCCCCTTGGCCTAGTCTCTTAACTTAATGATGTTTTAAAAGGTGGTCTTTAAGGGGTGGCGCCATCATTGAAATAATTTTATAATTATTAAGGGTGAATCAAAGCCTTAATATTGGACGTCATTATTAAAGTGATGAATTTATTTAAAAAGTCAAAATTGAGCTTTGAAGAAAGGGACGCCATCTTTTGGAGGATTAGGGTTTGACTCAGGAAAGAAGATTAGGGTTTCGAGAAGGTCAACGACAAATTATAAAAGGAAGCCTTTGGTTCTCTTTTCAGCATCTTTTGTCTACAGGAATGTTATGCTGCCGGATTGGCTTTGGGATTGCTTCGAGGAATGTACACCTCCTAGCTTGGCATTGCTTCTCGCTTGAAAGATAGCGACTAGTGGTGAGATAGTGTAGTTTGAGAGTCTTGCATTAGGATTTGTGCATTGTAATCAGCTTGTGACTTTCTAGTTCAGATTTATGCATGTTAGAGAAATTCTGGAAATTGCATTTGTAGTACAGCAAATTGTCTGTTTTATTCATAAGTCAAAAATTACCAAAAAAATCCTTCTGGGTACTGTCTATTTCTCTCTGTCTGGTAGGGGTGACCCTTTTCTCCAGTTTGTAGATTTTTTAGTGAAGTTTTGGATTTTTAAAGGCAGGTTGAACTTCTTGCTGGGCCGTACCATCTGTCCTTGCATTGATTTTCGTGCATAAATAACATAAGGTCTTTTGAGTGAGTTTCAGTGTTCTAATTTGGTCGCCATCATACTAGGATCTTTATGCATTTCGTTTCATGAAATTTGAGTGAGTTTGGAGAAAGTTGTGAGTGAATTTGTGAGTTTCAGGGCTGCTGTTCGTGCACGTGGAAAACAGGGCTGTCACAAATCAGATTGTCAGGTTGGCTCTAATAATTGAGTTTTTGATCTAAGCTTTATTATTCAGTGAAGGAAACTCCATATATATTGTTGCAACTCTATTTATCTCGTGAGTCACATTGATAGCAAGGTCTTATCTTTCATATTGTAAGCTGACAATAGTACTGACAGCAGTTGTTATTCTTGCTTATCATGATTTGTAATGCCCAACTTTACATTCAGTAATTGCAATTGTATTTCCTTTACCTCCGCCCTATGGTAGCTCCTTTCCCACTCCGGGTTAGAAAGCACATTCTGGGTGTCGAGTACTTTTAGCATTCTAGCTTATTTTCCTTCAAAGCATTGTAACTCTTAGCACTCCGCCATATGGTCGCCTCAATTCCATACTGGATTGGGTAGCACATACTTGGTGTTGAGTTTTCTTTCAATACTTGTAGTGTAGAAGATCCTCTAACCATATGCTCACCATCATCGGCGCCATTCTTGGTTAGAGTTCCTTCCAGTTCTGTTTCTGCATTCAGATCCTCTGACCAATGCTCACACCTTGCCCACATCGGGATCCTGGTGTACATTCTAGTTAGAGTTGCTTCAACATCGTTTTGGTTTAGATCTAACCTTAACGGGTGCGTTTGTTTGTAAACTGTTATTGAAAATTTGAAAAAAATTAGCTCGGAATATTTCAGTGGTATCAGAGCCAAGATCTTGCCATCCTGTGAACAAGCCGTCTATGAGTGATAGAGAAAAGAGATACATTGCAAGGGAAGACAAGAAAGTTGGAAAACAGTTTCAGCCCTATCAGGCTCCAGAAGGCCAGACAACTTCAGAGGTTTTGAGGGCTCATTGGGAGTCTTCTCAGGAAACAGACATGGCAGAAGGTGAGCGATCAGTTGGGGGTAACGAGAGGTTTACCAGCAGCAGAGATGATAGTGGAAAGGGAAGAGACAAATCTATAAGTCCCGGAAAGAGATTTGAAAGGAAGATGGATGCCTTGATGGACATGGTATCTCTCATGATGGGGAAAGTAGGCCAGAACACAACTCCACAAAGTAACCCTGGACATAGAGGAGAACACAATGCCTCCAACCACCATGATGGACATGTAGCTCAGCCTATTTCAAACAACACTTACATCTCAGCCAGGCCCTTCAAACCCACCTTCTTGGTGCCCGCAAACACTCAACCTGATCCTGAAGAGAATGCTTCATTCGTGGAGCAGTTGAGACTTGGCCGTGCGGAGTATGATTCTCTCTCTGATGAAATCAAGAGGGATATGTCCTATAATGACTTTATGGATCATAAAAGAAAGAATAAGGGACAAGGGAGACATCATGAGCAAAGAAGAACAACAGTTCAAGGGGACTTGTATCAAGCTGTCAACAAGGTTATACTTCCACACTATGACGGGAGTGATAACAGTTCAGCTCGAGCTTGGATTCAGAAGCTGGATAACTATCTAGCTCTTAGACCCATGGCAGAAGAGGAGGCGATTAAGTTCGCTACGCTACACCTAGATGGGGTGGCGCACGAGTGGTGGTACCATGGCCTAGTCACCTTGGGTCATCGGTCTATCACAACCTATGATGAGTTCACCAATAGGCTCATTGAGAGATTTGAGAAAAAAGATCCTGAAATTCATTTCAGAGAATTGGCACAGTTGAGGCAGTATGGCACAGTTGATGCCTACATAGCTGAGTTCCAGAGACTCTTAGTCATGGTCATTGGAATCACGGAGAGGCGGTTGGTGATCCTTTTCAGTGAAGGATTGATGGAACCACTTAAGGGATGGATTAAAGCTTTTGATCCACCCTCCCTACAGGAGGCCATGAAGAAGGCAAGAAACATGGAGTGGGCAGCTCCTAAGGCAAAGTTTCAACCCAGGCCATCCTTTCACAAAGGGGATAAAGGGAAAAGACCTCATCAAAGACCTCCTTTGAGACCTCAGCATAAGGAGTTCAAACATCATAATCCTCATGTCACAAGATTAGATCCTGAGACACTAAACGAACTCAGAAGAAAGGGGTTATGTTTCCGGTGTAGGGAAAAATGGTCTCAAGATCATGTTTGCCCAAAGGGAGTTAAATTTAATCAGATTGAGTACTATTCAGCTGGTGAAAGTAATTCTGATTTTTCAGACCAGCAATCTGATTTTGAAAATAGTGAAGTAGAAAGGGTTCCAGAAGAGTCTGAAGATGAAAAGGAAAGTGGAGGTATTTTGGCTCAGCTTTCGAGTTTTCAAATAAATGAATCCTTCAAGGTTCGAGGGATGATTAAGGGGCAGCGAATAGTTGCTTTGATTGACACCGGGGCAACACATAACTTCATTGATAAAGTTGTGGTGGCAAAGAAGGGGCTGCAAACAAAAGAGTTTGAAGGCTTCAAGGTCATGGTTGCTGATGGATTCCACATTTCATGTACCAAGAAGATCTCAAACATGACTATGCAGTTGGGAAACTATGAAGTCAAGGATGACTTCTATGTAGTCAACATTGGAGATACGGATGTCGTTTTGGGCATTCAATGGCTGCGTTCCCTTGGAGAGATCTCCTTAAATCTGCAAACTATGGAGCTCAAGTTTCAATCCGATGGGAAGAGGGTAGTACTAAGAGGAATGTCCAATGGGGGTCCTCGGGTTGTATCATTCAAGAGAATGGCAAGGCTGGTTCGTCATGATCAAGTTGAGTGGGCTGCAGAATGTATGATTCTTCCTGCTAGTCCGGTTGACACTAAGAGAGACTATCCTCCTGATGTTCAGTCTTTACTCACAGAGAAGAGCAAGGTATTTGCTGATCTACCTCCTAGACCACCACCTGAGCGGGGTTCGGAGCATATCATAGAGCTCAAGGAAGGAGCTAAACCCGTTATTACAACTCCCTATCGGTATCCTAAGAAGCAGAAGGATGATATCGAGAAAAACATTCAGGAACTCTTGGAGATGGGTGTTGTACCCAGACCAAATTTTTTTTGCTTCATCAAGGTGTTTTGCATAAATTAGTCTAAATCTTGCTAAAATGAGGTAAAACACAGTTTTGGGCAATATCAAGCATGGAGTTTTTGTCAATATTTTGTCAGTCAAAGTCAGTTTTATTTAATAAAACTTGAAGCAGAGACTCAAAATGGAGCTTTTCACAATGGAGGATCATTTCACGACAGCATTTCATGTTGCATACGGTCTTTCCAGTGATCGAGACAGAGTTTTCAGTGATTAATTTATGAAGATTTCTCAGGAAAAAGCACAAAAGCACAACTATAGCCCAGGGGCGCCCAACTTTTTGAAGGTTAAGATTTTGCTAAAAACGTTCAAGCATCCAATCAATCTCTTCAGAATCGGTCTGGCTATCCGATAAGCTATCCAGCGTAGCTTTCCGAGACCCACAGCTTCGGCAACTGGCGATAGAAGATGAAATTCTCAAAGTTCCAGATATGAGAATTTTGTCACTTTCAGGCAAAAGCGCAACTCTAGCCTAAGGGCGCCCATCTTAAGGAGGAGGTAAATCTTGGCATTTCTGATAGCTGATACAGTCAATTTGTTCACAATTAGTCTACTCATCCAACGAGATATCAAATGCAGTCATCCGAGTTTCAGAACTCTGGCAGCAGTCGTCTGAAGATCAGCTTATAATGGAGTTTTCACGTTTCTGAGCTTCTTCGTTGATTCCCAGTGCAAGTACAGCTCAGGGGCGCTGGTTTAAATGAGCTTCAAGATGCCAAAATTTGTAGACAAAGTCTTCCTAACATTAGTAATACTCTAGCCTAGCTCCGCGATGCATCATCCTGCTTGTCGATCCGACATTACAGGTGATCGTGGCGGAAGTTCTACCAAGCACGTAATTTCACGGGTGGACCAACATACAATTTACAGTGTATTTCTACAGTCTAGAGGCGCCTAGCCTTTAGGCCTATCAGATGAGTTCGTTCGCGTTCGAAGTCTTCACGGCTTTTGAGCGTAATCATTTTATCTATTCAACGAGCCTAACCGTCAGCCTTCGGGATTTGGCAAACGCTCGTACGTGCGAGGTCTTTGGCGAGATGCTGAAGAGTGAGGACATCCGGAAAATGGCCGGGTCTGGAGCGGTAATTTTAAATAAAATATGCAATGGAGTTTTTGAGGTCTTAGAAGCAGTTTTCTTGCTTCATCGTCTCTAGAGACTTCTCTTGTGGGCCCTTCTGGCTGTCCGTTAAAACAGATAGTGCTTGAATCGGGTCTTCCCAGCTCCAGATATCAGAGGACAAAGTAGGGTACTTGGTTGAAAGTTCAACTTTCATTAAAATGACATCAGTGCGACTATGGCCCAGGGGCGCTTTTACTTTTGAGGCCCTTAACACAGCTTCCAAATGTCGTATGTATATCCGTTGGATGCAGAATGTCTCCAGGCACGCAGTGAGCTTCGTTTCCTATCAGCAAGGTTCATCGTTCGCCGTCAGCAGTCGTTTGAAGTGTCAGATGGCAGTTTAGGAAAATGGCTAAGTCTGGAACCCATAAAAGCAATTTAATCAAGGGCGCCTAATTTTTCAGGGTGTTAAACGATGCATTTTGCAGTAGTGTCTCCCAGCAGACATTTCTTCCTTGTTCAACAGGCTTTCCGATGAATATCTATGATTAGTCTCAGCATCACCTGGTCATTCAAAAATCAGTGTCGAAGTTGGTCAGTCGTGACTTTGTCGTCAGCTATAAAATAGGAAGTTAATAAAAAGTGCAATAGCTTGAGCAAATGGACGCCTATGAGCTCAGATGATGACTTTTTGGAATCGGTTAAGTCCAACGGTGAAGCCTAAGGCTTCATTCAATTGTCAACTGGAGTTTCAAATATTTTTGCATATTTTAGCATTGAGTGGTGATTTTCTATTTTTGGCGCCTTTGCTATTGCATAATAAATATTTTATTATTATTTATTTTTGAACTGCCAGTCAGTGGCAGTTCAACTGAAGGGCGACCAATGGGAAGGCTTCTATTTTTCATCATATGGTTTTAGAAATCTTGGGTTACTTGATTTGATCTGAATTCATCTTGTTTAGGTACTTAAGCCATCTTCATTTATTATTCATACAAAGCTAAAGAAATTCGTTTTTCTTGAAATTCATATTTTTCAAATAAAAATTCGTTTTTTCATATTAACCAAGACAAGAAATATTTTCAAGCAAAATTCGTTTTTGACCTAGAAATTCTATATTTTTCAAGCAAAATTCGTTTTCTTCTTCATTCCTGTTTTCAAAGGGAGGATTAGGTATTTTCAAGGGCAATTATCTTTTAAAGTCAAATTCGTTTTCTTAAATAGGTAATTCTTTTCAAAACAAAGGCAAATTTCTCATCAATCTATTTTGCAAAGTGATTCTCAATCACACATTCACACTTTGGGTTAAAAGTTCACGATTGTCAGCAATTTGAAGAATTCAAGGGCGATTTTCATTGAAGAAGAGCATACAAAAAACGTCTTTTTCCTCCTTGGTTCTCAGATTTCTCTTAGTTTTCAATTCGCATGTTCCTGAAATTGGCAAAATTCAACAAGTCTCAACATCTGGATCATTTCTATATAGCTTCCTCGAATTAAAATCGTGCGTTTGATTTTTCAGGAATTTTTAACTTCAGAACATTCATTTTTGAGTTTCTAATTTTCTCAACTGAAAATTCTTTGCATGGTCGAGTAGAAGCCAGATTTTCACATTTCTGATATTCTGGGTTGTCTTAGAATCTTTTTCTGGACAAAACCCATATCTCAGATTTTTGCCGAAATAACTTTTCAAACAGGGTATTTTTAGTCTCAGCAGGCTATTTTTAGTTTTCTAGAAAAGTTGTCAGAATATAGCTGTGTTCACAGTCAACAGGCGAGTTTTACAGAGTGCAGTACACACAGACTGAATTCAAGACCAAATTGGTCTTAATTCATGATTTCGTCAGAAAAGCTGAGACCAATTTGTATCAAGTGCATTCAGAGGGTTGACAGGCGTGATTACTCAAATCCATATGGTTGCATGCCTCGTATAGCCGATTGTCTCTTTAAAGCGGTTTAGAGGAGTTGTCACATTTGGAAATTTTGCATAGCAAGTTAGTTTGCATTTCTCACAACCCGAGTGTACATGATCCAAATCTTAGAGTTTACGTCATGGAAACATCAAAGATATCAGGTTACTTGAGAGATGGTGTCACTTGATTCTGAGTATAAAATTACGGTCGGTGAGTTGCTAGTTTGAGTGTGCAAGATTTATGATTTTTTGTGTTGAGATCGTCGTTAATAATCTCATTGGGGATTGTTATTTGAATCGCGACGATGGAGCTTACAGTTCCCACCTCTGGATAGACATTACATACGGAGTTAACCGTTACCACTCAAGTTAACTCGATATCATCACATGCATATCCTAATAGGATCGGCTTTACACTTGGGTTTTCTTTTTAGAGGTTTCTACGTTAGCGTGGTAGTCTTCGGTTAACGTATGCTCTGGGCGATGCATGCTGCGCTGAAGATTGTCCATTTTAGATTAGATGTTTCGGTTAACTGATGTGGATTTTCGATTCTGCTTGTATAGTTCTTCATTAGGTTTTGTAGCGAACTCTTACGCATGCATTGCCTGCAAAGGCCCCATGGGCTCAAAGGTGATTAGCCAATTCCGCCAGTGTATATAAATAAAGAGTTTTACTCATTTGTAATTAACTTTTGCTTGAGAGAGAAATATATCTTTGCGCCTACACCTTTCCCTCAATATTGCTCTTTTTGGTATTTGTTCATGGTAATGTATTTGTTACAATTAATTTATTTATGCCATAGGGTTTCATGCAATTGGCAATGGTGAATTCTTTATTTTTGTGCAACACTTTTACCATTATGATCAATTACGACATGCCACATAGGGTTTCAAAGGTTGCTGGTAAATCTGTTTGTGAATCTTTTATCATTCATGATCAAATTGTTGTACCACATGGGGTTTGAGTGAGTTGATGATAATCTGTTTTGTGAGTCTTTACTATTTTGATCAAGTGTTATGCCACATAGGGTTTCATGAGATTGTCATGGTAAATTCTTAAATTTGTTTTGTGCCCAATAAACTTGTCTAGATTGAGCTGATAGATGCGCCACCTTGCCTTAAAGTAGAGAATCTAAACTCGTTTATCGTCTGATAGTCAAACCTTGCTCCGTTTCCTCACGCTCTGTTTTCTTGGGGAGACTGGATAGAATTTAAGTAGTTAGCTTAGTTGTAGTTAATGCTCTGCGAAACGAGAAAATCCTTAGCTGCAATGTGTTTGGTTTCTTAACCTTGTGCCTCTTCCAGCTAAGTCAAAAAGATAGGAATTAGATTACTTTACTTTTTCATGCATATCAACACAAGAAGGAGCTTCCCCTCTGTTGAAGAGCACTCATTCGCGTAGTGTACATAGCTGTCACGTCTAGAGCTACGTACTCGAGGTGTTAGATTTGGCCTTAACAATGGGTTTTCATTAAATCCAAAGCAAGAGCCCTTTCATCTAAATTGGTTTTGTGAAAGGATGGTACCATACACAGCATATAGTAATGGACTATGGTGAATCAAAGCACCATCAAAAACCGATACCCCATTCCAAGGATAGATGAGCTCATTGATGAGCTACATGGGGCCAAGTTCTTCTCGAAGATCGATTTGAGATCGGGCTACCACCAGATTCGAATGAGAGGATCTGATGTTGAGAAGACAGCTTTCAGATGTCACTATGGCCACTTCGAGTTTCTAGTCATGCCATTTGGGCTGACTAATGCTCCTGCTACCTTCCAGTCTTGTATGAACAGAGTTTTTCAAAAGCAGTTAAGGAGGTTTGTGTTGATATTCTTCGATGACATTTTGATTTACAAAAAGACTTGGGAAGAACATCTCAAGCACTTGGAGGAAGTGCTTAGCATCTTAGAATCTGAGAGCCTGTTTGCCAAAGAGTCCAAATGTGAATTTGGAATGAAGGAGTTACTTTACCTTGGCCACATAATCAGTGCTGAGGGAGAAAAAGTTGATCCTGAAAAGATCAAAGCAGTTGTTGATTGGCCACCTCCTGAGAACTTGACTCAGTTGAAAGGGTTTTTGGGTCTATGTGGATTTTATCGTAGATTTGTGAAAGGCTACTCACAGAATGCTGCTCCTCTTACTGATCTCACGAAAAAGGGAGCCTTTTGTTGGTCAAAAAAGGCTCAAATTACTTTTGATAAGTTTAAGAGGATCATGAGCTCTTGTCCAGTTTTGGCTATTCCGGATTTCTCCAAGCCTTTCGAGCTACAATGTGATGCATCTGGTGAAGGAGTTGGGGCTGTTTTGATGCAAAACAAACATCCAATAGTGTTCGAGAGTAGGAAGCTAAGAGGTGTTGAAAGAACCTACTCCATTTATGACAAGGAAATGCTTGCCATTATGCATGCATTAGCTAAGTTCAGACAGTATTTGGTGGGAAACAAGTTCGTGGTTAAGACTGATCACAATAGTCTTAAACACTTCATGCATCAGAAGGATCTGAACGAGAGGCAACAAAAGTGGGTGAGTAAGCTTCAAGCTTACGACTTTGACATTGAGTATGTCAAAGGAAAAAATAACATTGTGGCCTATGCTCTGTCTAGGAGACCCCATTTGAGCTCATTGTGTGAGCTTACTACTGATTGGAAGGACATGTTGCTTGCTGATTATGCCAAAAATCAGTTTGCAACCAGCATCATTGAGGGTACTTTTCATGACGAAAGGTACAAGGTGATTCAGGGGTTGATACACTATAAGGGTAGAATCTTTCTGGTGGCTGATTCTAAGCTCAGGAAGAAGATTTTGTTGACATTTCATGACATTCCACTTGCTGGTCACCAAGGATTCTTTAAGACATATAGGCAGATCCGGGAAAGATTTTCTTGGAAAGGGTTGAAAGGAGAAGTTCAACGCTACATTCAGGAGTGTCCCGTTTGTCAAATGAACAAGAATGAGCATACTCTACCAACTGGTTTGCTGCAACCTCTTCCTATTCCCAATCAAAAATGGGAAAGCATATCAATGGACTTCATCACAGGGTTGTCCAAGGTTCAAGGGAAGGATTGTATCTATGTGGTAGTGGATAGACTAACAAAATTTGCTCACTTCTTTGCCATTACCAGCTCTTTTTCAGCAGCTCAAGCTGCAGATCTGTTTTTTCATGAGGTGTTTAGGTTACATGGGCTACCAAAAAACATTGTGCGTGATAGGGACAGTAAGTTCCTAAGCACTTTCTGGCAAGAGGTCTTCAGAATGAGTGGTATTGTGTTTACTCCAAGCACTAGTTATCACCCCCAAACAGATAGACAAACTGAAATAGTGAACAAGTGGTTGGAAGGCTACTTGAGGAACTATGTTTCGGAACAGCAAAGGGCGTGGGTTAAGTGGCTTCACATAGGCGAGTACTGTTATAATTCTTCCTTTCATATGTCAATAAAGATATCACCTTTCTTGGCTCTTTATGGTTATGAAGCACCTAGCTTTGCTGATTTGGTGTTTGGTGATAGCAAAGCTCCTCAAGCAAAGGACTTGTTGCAGCAGAGTCAAGACATCATGAAATCATTGAAGAACAATCTTCAGATTGCACAGAATCAGCAGAAGATGTATGCTGATCAGAGGCGTGTTGAGCGCTCTTTCGAGGTTGGGGATATGGATTATCTCCGACTACAGCCTTACAGACAGTCTACTCTCAAGAAGAGTGGATCTGAGAAGCTCAAACCCCGCTTCTATGGGCCGTTCAAGGTTATCAAAAGGGTGGGAGCAATAGCGTATGAGTTGGAGCTACCTTCGAGTAGCAAAGTGCACAATGTCTTCCACGTGTCTCGCCTCAAGAAGGCACTTGGACATAATGTTATTGCTTCATCACAGTTGCCTCCCTTGGATGAAGAAGGACAGTTGGTTTTAATTCCAGAGGAGATTCTTGATTCTCGAGAGCGTTCTTTGAGGAAAAGAACAATCAGAGAATACTTGGTGAAGTGGAAAAACTTGCCTATAGAGGATGTGACTTGGGAGAATGATGAGATTCTGCAGCATCCAGGGTTGTGATTGCTTGAGGACAAGCAATCTTGGGGAGGGCGGACTGTAATGTCCCCTTCTCGAGCATGATCTCTCCAGTGACCGTTAGCCTATTCTGGAGACCCGTAGGCTATTCGGAAGGTGAAATTAGGGTTTCATGTTTCGAAGGATGCTCTTGCTTGAGGTTGGTTGTTTCAATGGAGGATTCTTTCTGGGTTTTCAGAAGACTTCGCAGTGATATGTTGTTCTTGGCATTTTGAGCAATTTCAGGAATTTACTATTTTTAGTAAATTCTATTTCTGGCAGTGGTCCTTTTGGTCTCGGCACAGTTGACTTTCCTCTTCAGTCGACTCAATTGGTTTATTCAGATTCTGGCTTCGGGATGCAGTTTCAGAGAGATAAGTTCATTTCACTTAAATAACATTATATTTTAATGTTATATTACCCCCTTGGCCTAGTCTCTTAACTTAATGATGTTTTAAAAGGTGGTCTTTAAGGGGTGGCGCCATCATTTAAATAATTTTATAATTATTAAGGTGAATCAAAGCCTTAATATTGGACGCCATTATTAAAATGATGAATTTATTTAAAAAGTCAAAATTGAGCTTTGAAGAAAGGGACGCCATCTTTTGAAGGATTAGGGTTTGACTCAGGAAAGAAGATTAGGGTTTCGAGAAGGTCAACGGAAAATTATAAAAGGAAGCCTTTGGTTCTCTTTTCAGCATCTTTTGTCTACAGGAATGTTATGCTATCGGATTGGCTTTGGGATTGCTTCAAGGAATGTACGCCTCCTAGCTTGGCATTGCTTCTCGCTTGAAAGATAGCGACTAGTGGTGAGATAGTGTAGTTTGAGAGTCTTGCATTGGGATTTGTGCATTGTAATCAGCTTGTGACTTTCTAGTTCAGATTTATGCATGTTAGAGAAATTCTGGAAATTCCATTTGTAGTACAGCAGATTGTCCTTTTTATTCATAAGTCAAAAATTACCAAAAAGATCCTTCTGGGTACTGTCTATTTCTCTCTGTCTGGTAGGGGTGACCCTTTTCTCCAGTTTGTAGATTTTTTAGTGAAGTTTTGGATTTTTAAAGGCAGGTCGAACTTCTTGCTGGGCCGTACCATCTGTCCTTGCATTGATTTTCGTGCATAAATAACATAAGGTCTTTTGAGTGAGTTTCAGTGTTCTAATTTGGTCGCCATCATACTAGGATCTTTATGCATTTCGTTTCATGAAATTTGAGTGAGTTTGGAGAAAGTTGTGAGTGAATTTGTGAGTTTCAGGGCTGCTGTTAGGTGCCATTGGAAATGGGACTGTCAAATCGGTGCCAGTTAGCTCTAATAATTAGGTTTTTTGATCTAAGCTTTATTATTCAGTGAAGGAAACTCCATATATATTGTTGCAACTCTATTTATCTCGTGATTCACATTGATAGCAAGGTCTTATCTTTCATATTGTAAGCTGACAGTAGTACTGACAACAGTTGTTATTCTTGCTTATCATGATTTGTAATGCCCAACTTTACATTCAGTAATTGCAATTCTATTTCCTTTACCACCGCCCTATGGTAGCTCCTTTCCCACTCCGGGTTAGAAAGCACATTCTGGGTGTCGAGTACTTTAAGCATTCTAGCTTATTTTCCTTCAAAGCATTGTAACTCTTAGCACTCCGCCATATGGTCGCCTCAATTCCATACTGGATTGGGTAGCACATACTTGGTGTTGAGTTTACTTTCAATACTTCTAGTGTAGAAGATCCTCTGACCATATGCTTGCCATCATTAGCGCCATTCTTGGTTAGAGTTCCTTCCAGTTCTGTTTCTGCATTCAAATCCTCTGACCAATGCTCACACCTTGCCCACATCGGGATCCTGGTGTACATTCTGGTTAGAGTTGCTTCAGCATCGTTTTGGTTTCGATCTAACCTTAACGGATGCGTCTGTTTGTAAACTATTATTGAAACTTTGAAAAAAATTGGCTCGGAATATTTCAGTTGATAAATGCTAGAGCCACGTTTCAAAGGGCTATGGATATCACATTCAAAGATCTCATAGGGAAATGCATCATTGTCTACATGGACGACTGTTGATGTGTTTTTCGTGACCGCACCAACGCAGAATAAAGTCTCCCAACGGACGCTCTATTCTCTCTTGATCAAAGTATTCCGCACGCTAAGATTGCAAGAAAGTTCGTGCGTTCAACTCCAAGGTTCCTTTAATGCGAATAGGCTCACTTTGGCTCGATGTGATTTGCTAGTATTTCAAGGGGACTTACAGAATTGTTCGGCGGTTGACAGCAGACAGCTGACTAAGGGTTTTCATGTAATTCGAATGATTTGGCAGGTGAGCACGGGATTCCTAATACTAATCGGAAATGTGCGGAAAGTAAAGGGGGGTTTAGGGCCTAAGAAACTAACATTCTATTCTAAATGCAGGATATGTGGGGCTTCTTTTCAATAGACTTCAACCGGATTTCACCTAGCCTCCGTCGGACAGCCTCAGCAAAATCGGTGCAATCTTCAAGGGAAATAGCGAAAGATGTTCAAGTTATGACTTAACATGCATACACCATCACAACGACGCATATAAGCATATAAATCACAACCGAAGTTAAACACAAAATAATGTCCAGTTGACCACACAAGGTGAACTTATCATCAACAAGCCGCTAGTGGTATGGAGTAAAGCGAAGCTATCTCAATGAAACACCACACATCAAAGTAAGCTACTTGCATGAATTTAAACTACTTGGATACGAAAGGAAGAAGAAACCTTGCTAGCATTTCATGACAAGACGAATTTCATCATCAATGAAAAGATCTATTATCATAAAATGTGTTACACAACAATCTCCTCAAAAGTTTTCAAAGGGAAAACTTTCTCTCTTCTCAAAATTATGCAAAATGCTCTACAATGCTACACTATCTAATTCTAATGCTAATACTCTCTCAATGTCTACTGTCTACTATCTAATGAGTTACAAATGAGGGGGACTCCCCCTTTATATAGCTAGCCAAGTCCCAAAAGACGGCTAGGGTTACAATCAATAGAGTGGCCAGAATCGTGCCACCTCAGCCCTAAATAATATTGCCCTAAAAACCGCCACAGAGGAGAGGGGTAATAAATGCGCCATAATGTCCACCATCATCCCTCTAGAAGATTCCATTTGTAGACGTGTTCACACTGTTCTCGATTCTTCTTTCTTGGCGTTGTCCTTTGATTTCTTCCACTTGAGGGTCTTCATCTTCGTCGCTTTGAGTTATACTAAGTCCCAACACTTAGTCATTTTCTTGCAACTTTTTCTCCTTCGAGATTGAAACTCATCTCCCTCGTGCTTCCACTTCAAGTCATCACACTAAGTCATCATCGTTTGGCCTCGACGTTCCTCCTGCAAAACAAGCAAGGAGAAGGGGATCAGATCATTTCATAATATAAATTCAACTTACTCACCTGATTCTAGCACTTTGATCTTCAAGGGCTCATCGTTTTCACTAGCCAACTTTTGCCTTCTTCATGATTCCTCATACCTTAGCCAAATTTTGATCCATCTTCTTCAAAGGCGTATCATCCCTTTGACAGTATCAACTTCAACTGCATCTTCAAGAAATTCATTTCACCTGCTGGAGTTCTGACAACCTTGATTTTATCCACCTCTGGCTCAAGGAAACTATCTTCACGAAGGATTTTCACCTTGAAAACACATCTTCTTCACATTTGCCTTAGAAA
>VDFB02165177.1:0-17112 GCA_007258455.2 Sequoia sempervirens | reverse complement strand
AAAGAACTTGTATTTATATCTTCGCCTTTTCCCTCCAATTTGGCCGGGCGCCCAATTTCAAATTTAATTTTTATTTTTATTTTCCATTCTAACCTCCAAAAAAGGTCACCTAGCCTCATAGAAAAATTATAAAAATATTTTGGCGCCACATAAAATAATAATAAATTATGGGAAGTTAATTCCCAAATCCTCCAAGCCAAATAAGTATAATTGAGCCATAAAGAATTATTTTTTCTAATTTATGCAAGGCACCACAAATTCAGGGACATTACATACAATTAGTAGCATAAGATTTTATGTGATTAATATTAATGGGGCATGCTTGAGTCTCTGTAAATATAGTTATGAGGGAAGGAATCAATAAAAAAGAGGACTGCAAATTTTAAATTTTCTTAGCACAATTGCCATTGTAGGATAATCTTCTTTGCATCTTTGACATTTTATGGATATACATTGTAACAGGAGGATAAGGAGCCTTTATTTGATAGTGTGGAAACTATTGTAGCAATGCTTGAGGTGACAACTGAATTTGCACAAAATATTACTTTCAATCGGGAGCGCATCTCTAGATCTCTACCTGCTGGACATCTTGATGCTACAACAATGGCTGATTACCTTGTAAACAAGGTTATATAACTTTTTCCTTACTTTCTTCTTAGATTTTATTATAAGGAATGCTCATCTGCAAATAGCATGTGTCATTTTATTTTAAGCCATTTTACTGCGTTTAAAGGTCTTTAATAGCATTTCTATTTCTCCTAGTTTCCTTATGAACAAAACAACTTTTAACTTGCATTAGTAGATCAAGTCAATCATACTCTTGAGCATTCCTCAGAGGAATTGCTCACGTTGTTCCAGGGCTAACTATCTATATGGTTTATTATATCATGCATAATATTTGCAGGGTATAGCCTTCCGAACATCTCACGATATTGTGGGAAAAGCTGTAGCACTAAGCCTTACAAAAGGATGCCAACTATCAGAGCTCTCTTTAGATCAACTAAGGCAACTACATCCGGTGTTTGAAGATGATGTCTACAGTTTTATTGGTGTGGAAAATTGTATCAAAAAGTTCTCTTCTTATGGCTCTACTGGCTCCAACTGTGTATCTGAGCAAATCAGTTTCTGGTGTGACAAATTGAACTTGAGCAAATAAGGAGAAAAGGATGCATGCAAATTATTTCTTGAAAATGCTCACTCAAAACACTCCCTGCTTTCCAAGTTTGCTTCTTGATAAGAATGACAATTATCTATGCATTCTGAGATGTTAACAATTTCCGTGACATGAGAAATAGTATAAGAATATTGTTCAGTGCCTTCTCTATATGAAGGACGAAGACATACACATTAACATATTGTTTATGGTCTCGTTGTGGGGAGAGATGATTATGGTGGCTTCAACGCTCTATCTATAGGCAAGCAAATCAGTTTCTGTACAACGAATTTACCTTAAACAAGCAGGAAGAAAAGAATGCATTTATTGCGAGAATGAGATAATGTCATGAGTTTACTTAGATATCATTCTGTTTGGCATGGGTATTTGATTTTGAGTCATTCATTTAACGATCCATTGGCAATCATTGAACCAGGTTATTCTCACAGGGTAAATAGCGTGGTATTGAAACTAGTTAAATGAACCTTCACATAATGTAAATATTCACTGCTGGGACTTGCACCCAGAAACGGAAAGGTCCTTCACTAAATTGCACTGTTAATTTATTTTTCTTTCTGATTGAGAGACGCTTATTAGGGTTTGTGCAGTTTAGCTCTTTTAGAGTGTCATTATCTGTAAAAATTGAATGTGTCACAAGTATAACATCTTGGGTCCTGTTTAGCTATTTTAGTGATTTTGGACTGAAAAATGATTTTTCTCATTTCTGCCGGTATTCCACGTCAATGGTAATCTAGAAATGACACAAATGGCAGTGTTCTCTGTGCATGTTGCCTTCCTTTTATGTCTTATGATCACAAATTCTGTTATCCTGCTTGGGGCAATCAAACATGACAAAGATGTAACGGTATTTTCTAAGCTTAATCCTGCATTGAGATAGGAGTGCCAAATTGTATTTTGAGAAGCTGGATTAAAGGGCAGCTTAAACAAGATCTATGAAACTTGCATCAACATTAATTCTGTTAACAAAAGATTTTTATTGTGTTTGTCTTAGACTTTGGATCCTGGATGTTCATGTAATCCCGTGGGTATGTATGCCAGTCTAAGGGAAAACTATTGTTTCCTTTTATATTCTTGTCTGAAGGTTGCAGTAAGAGACTGGTACTGGCATCCTGCGGAGGCGAAAAACAAGAGATTGACAGTACATTAGTAGTGCATTAAGCTATGAAACAGTGGGAGTAATTTCTTCATGCAGCATTTCTAGTTAGCAAAACATATTAGGTTTAAAATTCCCTTAAGAGCTGAAACTGAAACAATCAAACCGGCTATTAAGTTCTGTACATTTTCTTAAAAATCATGAATTGACCTTAGACAAATTAAAGATGCCTACGAAGGTCCAGTGTACTTCTAACATGGATTTGATGCGAAGGGTATGATCAAGAGGCTGGTACCTCCTTTTATAAAAACATGATACTAACATCTATGCAGTCATGTTTAGGCCTGGTTCAGACGTTGAGAAAGATCCATTCTGTCTAGTTAAGTTTAACCCCTTCTTGTGACATCTCACCTTCCAAATTGATTTGTATGGTGATTTTCTTCTTAATCATCACATTTAATGCTTAGTTTAAGACTAAAATAAATCTTAATCCTTCGGAGCTGGAATTCAGTTTTTTAGTGTTTTTAACAAATTAGTCTCTTACATCCTCATATTCCTGATCATCTTGATTAGATTTAGATTGCAAGTCATTCAATTCCTGGTATATTGTATCTAAGAGGCTTCCACGAGTAAAAGAACACAAGACTCATGTTAAGAGTTCGAATTTTAGATTCCTTCAACTTCCCATTGTTTTGCTGTCGTTAGTGCTAGAGGTTGTCTGTTATTTTAAGTAATTAATCAACAATTCTTTATGTTTATATTGCATACCACTTCAATCATGATGTACCTGTCAAGGATTTTAGGCACATTTACTTCCATGCCATTGACACATAAAAGTACAAAATCTCCTTGTGGTCCCAGGATGAATGTGTACTTCCGACAATATACTTATTCGTGTTGTGAATCTCTATTAGATTGCATTGATTATTCTTCACTCTTTTGTACCCGTTCTTTAATTGTTATTGTTGCTTTAGTTGAACATTGCTAAATTTATTTTTTACCAACTGTACTTGTAATCATTAAAAGTAGATTCATGTTTTAAATGGTTATGTTAGACCAAATTCACACTTCTCTGGTCCGACATATAGGTCAGTTGATATAGGAGCCCTAAATTGATTCCATTGATGGTTAAGGGACATATATTTAAAGGAAAAGATGAGAAAATTGAGCAGCCTAGAAGGTGCCCATGACATTCTTATTAATGGAAGCTACGTTTATAAATGCTTTTCAAACTATGATCGTGCAAACTTAAATTAGCATTATACTTACTATTAAAAATAATGAAGGGTACTGTTTTCCCACTTCCAATCAAAATTTCAGTGGTAACTGATCCTCTTCCTATAGAAGTTCCCACGATCTCCTCCTCGCCAAGATACTAATACTGGGTTTCGTCGTGGACTTTTTCTCTCATGATATGCTTATTCTAGGGATCATATTCTAGAACCTTCCATCCTAGCACATCGAAGGCATATTACGAATTTTGTGGTTTTGAACTTCCGTTTCCACCTCCACGACCTTATTTATATCATCTACCAAACCTGCAATGGGTTTCTCCTATAATACTCAGTATTTAGTTGATCGCATGTTTCAGAACATCGATGAAATTTTTATATTAACTCATTATTGATAGATGGTAAGGATCAAGATAAAAAGAAAAAGTAGTACATTTTATAGTTCTACAGTTTCATCTTTTAAATGAAAATCAGATATCCCTGTGACAATATTGAAGATTGAAGGCGAGAATATGAAATAATTACATTATCCATAAAGATTATAAATGCACGAGTAAAAAATTACTTAGCATTATAAACAAAAGCAATCAATGTAATAATACATTTGATCAAAAGAACTTGTAGCATTATTTCATTAATTCAAGAGCTTAACATGTTTGTATATCAAAAATTATGGATTTAAAAATGTTGGAGAGGGGTAATTTGATTTGTAGAAATTTGAGAGAGTTCCCACGATTACTAGCTTTGACGACAATTCATGAGGTGTTGAAGGGGAAGATGAATATGAGAGGAATAAATATTTGAAGGATGAAAATGAATGGAACAAATCTTCAAATAAGGAGGTGAAGTTAAGATTGATTGACGTTTAGGTCGGAGGCTCAACAAAATGTTTGTGATGTGAGGTGAGGAATGCCACTATTATGATTGCTCCTTTGTTTGTGGGGTGCCCTAGTTCCAAGTTTGAAATAGTCTTTTTGATTCCATCCACGGTGGTTATGCACAAAGCAAGCTCTACTTCTAGCATGGTTGCATAAAGAGACTTTTGACTGGTGGGGCAGAGGAGATTAGAGATGGGTCCCCTCCATCCTATCATGAAGTGGGTATGGTGCAAGTTATGGATGATTTTGGTATTGTTGGTGCTTAGTGTGGTGGAAGAGGAGTATAAAGGAGGTAGGTCTTCATTGGTGCCCCTTACTCTTGGGGGTGTTGAATTTGAAAAGTTGCAACCTTTGAGTGAGGGAGCTTGTTTGAGATCATCTTTGACATCTAAACTTAAAATATGATCAACTTAAAATAATGACTTATTGTAAAGATAACTTCTTTTATAAGTCAAAACAAAGATATTGTATAAATTCTACAGTATGATCATTATGATTATTGTAATGTATCGACATATATTAAATATATTTTCAAATCAATTGTACTAAATATTTGAAAATCAGGGATAAACAAGAAAATACTAATCCATTATATAATCTCACTTAGAATAAATAAATACACTACATATCCCTAAATCAATTGAGAATAAACAACATATGAAAGGCTTTTAGTATGAGTGCATGCAAATAAAAGAGATAAGGATATATATTAGACATATTATACAAGTTCTAGAGGCCAATTTGAAATTATTTGATTTGATTGAATTGATAAAATATTTTATAACCTTCCATTGAATAAAATATTTACTACATGAAAAGTGATATGAAATTTGAATCATTGCCTTTATGAAAAAGATTTTAATCCTCTTTGTCAAGCATTTTGTATGAAGTATTCAATAACAAATAGTATGTATAGAATCAAGCAAGCCTAGGATATGCAAGAACAATAAAATGATTAGATTTAAAATATTTTTTAATAATTAGAATGGTAAAATTCAAATTAGATATACTTGATAATTTCAAAACAATATATAATCATCAAGGGATGTATTACAAGAAGATTTTGTTGACCAAATAAGCATCTCAGAATTTGTATTGGATGGAGATAATAATATAAAAGTTTTGCAAAGTATACATGTATATTTCCTTGCTTTTACATCATAAAGTCTCTTAAACATTTTTTTCTTTCAAATAAGAATTAGTTGTAACTGACCACAACTTAAAATACCAAATAATAGACTTTATAATAATAATATATCAACTTTATTTTAGCCTTTCAAGATTAGAAAATCTTACAAATAAATGACTAATAGAAAGGAATATTAATGCCACATATGACATGGGTGGGGGCCCACTATCTTTACTTGCTAAAAAATATCATTATCTACTTTGTACTAGCATAATAAATTGAAAATAAATGAAACTTTTGGAAAATGCCACTTAAACATGAGTACCTCGAAGATCATTCCAACCATGCCACATTATTTCAACTAATAGCAAAAATCATACAAGAACTAGAAATATATCATCAAACCAAAGTTTAATGTGTAGTAAATATCTAAACTATACATGCCATCAAAGAAAAACTAACCATTGTCCACTAAAAATTGCATCAAAATAACCATCACCACACAAAACAAACTTTTACTCATATTCCTATGTAAGATTTATTAGTGGAGCATTTGTACATATGGGGTTTGAGGCAACTCTGTGAAACTCAAAACTCCAATATCATCATGCACTTCCAATTTCACTTTTTTGAGTACCTATGTCACAAGACATGGAGCGAAAGAAGATCTAATACACTTAGAAGTTAATGGGGAAAATTGTAAAGTGTTGGGATGGGATGATAGTGGAAAGGTGGAGGAAGGTGTTAGCATTTTCATGACTAAAAGACAAATTGGGAGGTTGATCAAACTTTGGAAGATCACGAGTGATATCTTTGACAATCCAATAGATCACGAGGATGGGAGTGGGTTGAGTGACGAGAATGAGAGGTGATGTGAGCATGCTGATCCACAATGGAAATTTGAAATTGATTATTATGATCAAGATTAGGGGGAATTGAGGGTTTATTGATTAACAATGGGTGTTGAATTCTTTGTAGGTGGCAAGGTCAAGGATAGTCCAAAAGTTGGGGATTTTGAGCATCCACATGAGTTGAATTTTGTGTGTTTCTACCATGGCATTTGTTTCCTAAATTGTGAAGAGGTTTTCCACCTTGTAGTGTGTAACCGCCTCTTTGAACTCCATGAATAACTATTGAAATGTTATTACTCCTAGAGTTAGACCTATTATTTCATCCTCCCTAAGGTCCATTCCTACTAGGGTTATTGTCCTGATTCCATCCCAACATGCCAAGGAAAACCAAATAGAAATGAACTTTTGAAACAAAGAATTTTGATAGTATTATTTCTTTTGAAAGAAAGGTCTTTGTTTTCCAAAATCTCATCACAATTTTTTTAATATAAAATGATACCTAAGAGTCTCATTTATTGTAATAGCCAATAAAAAAAGCAAGCACTTTGTAATGACAACAATACTTTTGACCATGGCATCAATACCTTTCATTCATTGTTTGCAAGGTTTACATGAACCATTTCTTCAAAACATATCACTTGACAATCTTTGGTAGAGAATGTCAAACTAGAAAAACCATCATCACAAGATTTCTTAGTCATATTTCGAAAAGTAAAAATAACCTTCATTTTTACATATGCTATTGTCAAACAAGGGTTTACCCAAAAGAAAATGGAGGTGAAACATTATATTTTTTTGATAGGTTTCATTCAAGTGTACCAAGTTTTATTACTATAGCCAACAAAATGGCTTTAATAGCAACACACACATAATAGAACAAGAAATGAGTATTTCACAATTTGTGATAAAAATGCTTTCTCAACTTTTTGTTTCGAGGGCCTTCATAGTGGAGATGTGCAAAAGCATTGAAATAAATGTGCTATTTCACAACATAAAAAATGGAGACTACAAGTTATGGACGATTTTGGTATTGTTGGTGCTTTGTGTGGTGGAAGAGGAGTATAAAGGAGGTAGGTCTTCATTGGTGCCCCTTACTCTTGGGGGTGTTGAATTTGAAAAGTTGCAACCTTTGAGTGAGGGAGCTTGTTTGAGATCATCTTTTGACATCTAAACTTAAAATATGATCAACTTAAAATAATGACTTATTGTGAAGATCACTTCTTTTATAAGTCAAAACAAAGATATTGTATAAATTCTACAATATGATCATTATGATTATTCCAATGTATCGACATATATTAAAAATATTTTTAGATCAATTGTAATGAATATTTGAAAATCAACGATGATCAAGAAAACACTAATCCATTATATAATTTCACTTAGAATAAATAAATACACTACACATCCCTAAAACAATTGAGAATAAACAAGATATGAGAGGCTTTTAGTATGACTACATATTACACATATTATACAAGTTCTAGAGGACAATTTGATTTTTTTTGCATTGATTGAATTGATAAAATATTTTGTAACCTTCCATTGAATAAAATATTTACTACATGAAGAGTGATATGAAATTTGAATCACTGCCTTTATGAAAAAGATTTTAATCCTCTTTGTCAAGCATTTTATATGAAGTATTCAATAGTAGATAGTATGCATAGAATCAAACAAGCCTAGGATATGCAAGAAATCAATAAAATGATTAGATTTAAAATATTTTTTAATAATTAGAATGGTAAAATTCAAATTAGATATACCTGATAATTTCAAAACAATATATAATCATCAAGGGATGTGTTACAAGAAGATTTTGTTGATCAAATAATCATCTCAGAATTTGTATTGCATGGATATAATAATATAAAAGTTTTGCAAAGTATACAAGTATATTTCCTCGCTTTTACATCATAAAGTCTCTTAAACATTTTTTCTTTCAAATAAGAATTAGTTGTAATTGACCACAACTTAAAATACCAAATAATAGAATTTATAATAATAATATATCGACTTTATTTTAGCCTTTTAAGATTTGAAAATATTAAAAATAAATGACTAATAGAAAGGAATATTAATGCCACATATGACATGGGTGGGGGCCCACTATCTTGCTAAAAAATATCATTATCTACTTTGCACTAGCATAATAAACTTAAAATAAATGAAACACTTAAAATGCCACTTAAACATGAGTACCTCAAAGATCATTCCAACCATGCCACATTACTTCAACTAAGAAAAAAAACATATAAGAAATAGAAATATATGATTGGTCAAAATATCATCAAACCAAAGTTTAATGTGTAGCAAATATCTAAACTATACATGCCATCAAAGAAAAACTTATCATTGTCCAATAAAAATTGTATCAAAATAACCATCACCACTCAAAACAAACTTTACTCATCTTCCTAAGTAAGATTTATTAGTGGTGCATTATTGCTTGTAACACATTTTGTATACACATATGACATTTGAGGCAACCTTTTGAAATTGAAAACCCCAATATCATCATACACTTCCAATTTCACTTTTGTGAGTACCTATGTCACAAGACATGGAGTGGAAGAAGATCTAACAAAGTTAGAAGTCGATGGGGAAAATTGTGAAGTGGTGGGATAGGATGACAGTGGGTAGGTGGAGGAAGAGGGTGATTAGTATTTTCATGACTAAAAGACAAATTAGGAGGTTGATCAAACTTTGGAAGAACACGAGTGATATCTATCTATGTAGGAATTGGTATACCTTTACAATTTCACACTATGTTTGGGTCCCTTAATTTATTGGAATTAATTAAGCTTCTAATTTGCCAAATTATGCATTCAAAGCCTTATTGTTATCATTTTTGGAAAGGGGAACCAACATTTAATTAATACAATCAATAATTAAATCACATTGGATCATGTGTGTCTTGGACTTATAAGCCAAGACCCATTCACCCAAGGGCGAAAGAGTCCCCTTTAAGTCCTATGACCCATTTTTTGAATATGTTTTTGGTGGTATTTTAATGATTCAAATTCAACTTGCAATTGTCAGTTTTTGGAATCTAATTTTTGGAAAATTAGATAAACACCTATAAATACATAATCTTTCTATCAATTCAAATATAAGACACACAATCAAGACTTCATATGAGCAAATATTATTGCCAAGAGCATTCAAGAGTAGATTTATTAGTCATTTGTTGCAGCATTCAAGGTCCTAACATCATGTTCAAGTTTATGTGTGTTCATGTCATCTTGTGAAGGCTAATACGTATTGTTGATCCTAAAGCATCCAAATATTTCAAGTATCCAAATCCATCAAGAAAAGAAAGATCAAATTCCTTGGAGAGATGTGTTTGTCTTCAATCTTGTGATTAGGGAAACAATTTAAGGGCCGGTGAGTTGTAACAAGCATTGTTCATTCATCATTTACTTCTCTATTGTCATTTATCTTTCTATCAAGGTTTAATTACCAAACTTGGGGTTTGACTAAGGAAAACCCCCATTCAAACAAAATATTTTTTCTCTTTATGTATGTGTATATTATAGGTTGAAGTAGAATTGAACAGATCTTGAAGAACAATTTTGCATTATTGCAAAAGTTGTCATCATTGTTGTCAAGCCACGAAAACTAAGTTGTAGACTTTATTTTCATCTTTTCGACAGTGGAACCTATGCCAAACAGAAGCTCATATCTTGCACTAGAGGACCCAAAAAGTTGATTTGGACACCTGTACAAAGACCCATTCACCCATGGGTGAATGAGTCTTGTAGGCACCTTAAAACCAATTTTTATGAGCATATTTGTTGTCCTTTGTACTTCCCATATCCATTGGTAAACTACTGTTTCCGATTGTCAGTCTTCGAGATCTTGCATTTTTAATATTAGGGCATATAAGATCATTAGTTTCATCATTTCAAAATATTTCTAATCAATTCCAATTCCCTAATATATGTAGATCCAGGTCTGATTGGCTCACCTTCATGTCTTATAGTCAATCTCTTGCACCTTGTGATCTACATCTCAATAAAATTTATAAAAATGTGGAAATGGCCCTAGGTTATGGACACTAATCTTAGAGTCACCACATTTTTATGTTTCATTTTGGTGAACCTGACATTCTTACACTATAAACTTTCTAAAATTGGAATTCCTTTCAAACCCTAGATCTAGGTTTTGCATAATTTTGTTTTGTATATTTCATTTAGGGTTTCATCTTTGCATTATAAAGAGTCATAAAAGTTCAAAAAAAATTGCATTCATCTTGCATCATATCTTGTATTAGAATTTGTTTCAGTCTTCTTTAGATCATATTTACATTTAACTTGCATTCATTAAGTGGTTAGAATCTTGCATCTTATAATTAGTCAAACATTGCGATTTACATCTTAATTTTATATTCAAAACTTGTCAACACATTTTCACCTTTGTTTCACACTTGCATCAAGATGCATTACATTGTCTTAAATTGAGCAAAAACTAGAAAAATTGTCATTGGTTAACCTGTTTGCAACTAGAGAAAGAAACATCAAACAACATAAAACTTCAAATTTTCAATTTTTTGAACCCTGTACAAGGACCCATTTTCCCTAGGGTGAACCTGTCCTTGTATAGGTGTCTCAAATAGCTTTTGTACATTGTTTTTCCTCTATATTATTAGTCTATTCCAACTTGCAGAAGTCTGTTTTGAAATTCTAAAAAAATGTTATTGCATGTGTAAGAAAACTTGTCATTTTTCTTGATGTATTGAAAATTCATGAAAAATTGTTGCATTTTAGTATTGAAAATCATCAAATCTGTAGGACAATTATTTTTGAAGCATTGCATAATTGGGATAGATTATTTTTCACAAATTCATAATTCTAGGTTGTTACAATTCATTGCAAATAGAGTAGCAACATGTTTCCTTTTCAAAGATGTGGTTTTGACATGGTTAAGCATGGCTTGCATAAGTATAGTCTCCCTAGTTATGAGTACAATTTAGGGAAAAAAAAGGTCATTCATAAGCATGTTAGTCATTCTTTAAGTATTTTCCCTAATGATGAGAATACCTTAGTGCAACATAATGAAATCATTGACACATTTATTAATATAGCCTTGCCTATCCTTCACTCAAACCCTAATATCTCTCCCATTTTTGAAGATGATTTGATACAAGAGGATTCAATCATAGACAATCATAGTTGTTCTTCCCCTGATACCTCTCCTACTTGTGACAAAGGTATCTTGGTGTTAGAAGATCCAATTATTGAACATCATGAGAATCTTGTTTATCCCTCTTCCCTTACTTCTCCTACTTGGGAGGATGTTATGGTATATGAGGATGATATCATTGACACATTCTTTAACATCACTTTACCTAGTCTCCATTCATCTCCCAACATCTCTCCCATTTGTGAGAATGTTTTAGTGAAAGAGTACGCAATCATTGGCAATCATGAAAATCATAATTGTCCTTCTCCTAATACCTCTCATGCTTGTGACGAAGGTATCTTGGTGTTAGAAGATACAATCATTGAGAATATTATTTTTCCCTCTCCCAATGCTTCCCACACTTGGGAAGATAGTGTGCCAAAAGAAGATGATGTCATTGATACATTTCTTTTGAAATATAGTATAGAGGAAAAGGATAAGGCAACCGTAGATCCCCCCTCAATAGAAGATCATCAAAAAGAAGTCAAATCCACTGAGGTTATGAACACACATTTGACCACTAGATCTCCCTTGATTATTGGACCTCCAAAAACTCCTTTTGGACCTCCTAAGAGTCCTCTAATCATTAGGCCATGTAAGATTCCTTTCGAACCTCCTAAGAGTCCTCTAATTATTAAACCTTCCAAATCATCTCCTAAGCCACTTCTTATCATAGGACCACCTCAGCACCACCAAAATCTCCAAGGTATATCTTAAATTTGCAAGGAAACTCACTAGTAACAATATTTTGCAACAACCAAGTTATAATACCGTTGCTCATACATATAACACAAGGAATAATAGGAAATCAAAAACCATTCCTACATCGATACCACTTCCTCAACCCATTTTTCCTAGTGCTCCTCGTTTACCTTCACATAGTGGAAAGGAGTATGATCTTGTTGAACAACTTCGCAACACTCCTGTTAAGATATCCTTCTGGGATTTGATTCAAGCATCACCTATTTATCATAGCATGCTTCAAAATGCTTTACAACAAATTGTTACCCTTCCTAGTTTGTGACCCGATGATGTGGCAGCTTTGATTGAGAATATGAATTTGAACACCTAATTTGGACATTGTCTTTCATCAAAGTGAATTACCTCCACTGGAAATATATAAATAAAATGATGCTTTGATGATAGTGGCTAACATTAACAAATTGGCATTAAGCGTACTCTCACTGAGAATGGTTCAACACTCAATGTTTGTAGTGTAAACCTTTTGGATAAACTTGGAGTGGACAAGACTGAAATTCAACCATCTGAGTTGTCTATTCATGGTTTTGATAATGTAGGAAAACAACCGATTGGTGTGATAACATTACCTATTAAAGATAGTAGGGTTACATTGCAAACTCTTATCCATGTTATACCCCATAATCTCTCATATAATCTTCTCTTGGGTAGGCCATGGATTCATGAAATGAATGGAGTCCCCTCAATGCCTCATTGTCTAATTAAGTACGCTTACAAAAACAAGGTCCACATGATAAAAGTCGATCTTGAACCTAAGAGTTGTTTACAAATTGAACTAGGAATGACAAATCCTCTTACAACATTGACACCAACTAAAAATGTGGAACTATTGCAAGAAGAATAGAAAGAGAAGTGCTTTTGATCAATCACAAAACCATTGGATGATGATTGGGGTTCATTAGATTTTACACCTACATGTATGGGAGAATACAAGATCACACAAAAATCAAGAAAAGAGAAAGAAGCTGCCATAATATCAACACAATCTAAGTCATCAAAACCATGTAAGTCCACAAATTTTAGCAAAGAAGAAGAATAAAATTTATACATCTACATATGACAAAAGTGATCATGACAAACCTCCAAAAGAAATGAAAGCTCTTTATGGAAGGGGTTACAAAATTTTGAAACAACTTGGCTATAATGGAAAAGGATATGGTGTTAAAGAACAAGGTATCTGCGTCCTTACAGAGCCTAACATGCAAGAAACAACTAGAGGCCTTGGTTATTTCCGTTCAATTAACAAATAGAATTAGTTGATGCTCCTTTCCATGTGGTAGTTGTAGTATTGTAGCATATTCATTACCATGCATGAGGGTATAAAATTGGCTTTATGCAATCATATTTCCTTTTGCAAGGAGCAACATATCATCATCCATTTTCAACTCACCTTTTTCCCTTACACTTGGGGGGAAAGGGGTTAGGTAGCCTTGTCCTAATATGGCACTTGTTGTTGCCCCTTTTTTTAGTTATTCGCCTTCCATATATGATGAATAAGATTAGGATGTAGAGGACCTACTATAGCTTGGCTCACATGTGACATACTTTCTTTCTTTTTCTTTCTATGTTCTTTGTGATTGCATGTATGTAATTTGATCCCCTATATCATGTTGCTTGGCATGTCTTTATGTTTGTGAGTTTTTTTTAGATGAACCTTGTTACTCCGTTGGTGCAAGGGTAGAAAGGAAATGAATTGAATATGTCATGAAATTCTTCTATTTGTATCTACATTCTTCTATCTATCATAAGCATTGCCTTTTATTTTGTCTTGTGTTTTCCTTTTGGGGACGATGTAAGGTGTCGAGATGTCCAAGTCTCTTCCATGTTGACCGAAAAGCTTTTTTTTTTTCGTTATTCTATGTGTCATTCCTCCTTTGTGTTCATTGTCCCATGAGTATTTGGAGAATGATGATAGTTCCAAGCTCTATTATATCATTGTAGCAAAGACATGTGATGACCCCGAATCCGTGGATCCCTTATGTGTTATCTTTTTGGATTGCAGGTGGGGGAAACTTCCTTTTTCATGACACAACTTTATTTGGAAACATATCATTGGCATAGGGATTTCCAAATAAGCTCTCATGGCCTTTTTTTATTAATTGACATTTATCATTTTCTACTTTAAAGTAATTGCTCACAGTATAGTGTTTAGCAATTTCTTTAAAGTGGGGGCATACATTGACATTATTTCATTTTTCCATTGACATTTTGACATTTTTGGCTTCAATTTTGTTCACAGGAGTTGTACTTAGTGTAGCGTTGGCATAACACATTAACCATTTTGTGGCACCTTACCAAAGTTATTAGGGAGTATAAATTTTGGTATGGTTGACGTATGAGAACACACCTGTAGACCTGGTGCGTTCGTCCCATCTACCACCCCTTTTTATGGGTACACACCTTGTAGACCTAGTGTGTGTTTCTCATTTTTCCTTTAGGGCTCACCTAGTGTATACTGGATTGCACTAACCTTTGTGGGAATATTTTATGGACGTGGCATGACACAACTTGTTAGTCCGCACTTTTTCCTTTTTTATTTTTGCATTATATTTGACATTCTATGCTTGTGTATCTTGTCTTGTTGCACGTATCTTACACATCTTGTGTGTTCCTTTGTCCTTATGTTGATTTGCAATGGGATCTTCGATCCTAGGGTCTTAGCCACCTCCTTGATCTTTGTCATCCTATCTTTCTAATATTTGTACACTTGGACCCTTCTTGATGCATATTTGTCTACTTAAGTGTGAGTTTGAGCGTAAGTTCATACTCTCACTAAATTGGGGGCTAGATGTCGTGTAGGAAATTGTATACCTTTACAATTTCACACTATGTTTGAGTCCCTTAATTTATTGGACTTAATTAAGCTTCTAATTTACCAAATTAAGCATTCCAAAGCATTATTTTTATTGTTTTCCAAAAGGGGAACTGGCATTTAATTAATGAAATCAATAATTAAATCACATTGGAGCATGTGTGTCCTATACTTATAGGCCAGGACCCATTCACCGTCCCCTTTAAGTCATAAGACCCATTTTTTGAATATGTTTTTGGTGACATTTTAATGATACAAATTCAACTTGCAATTGTCGGCTTTTGGAATCTAATTTTTGGGAAATTAGATAAACACCTATAAATATATAGTCTTTTCATCAATTCAAATCTAAGACACACAATCAAGACTTCATATGAGAAAATATTATTGACAAGAGCATTCAAGAGAAGATTTATCAGTCATTTATTGCAATATTCAAGGTCCTAACATCATGTTCAAGCTTATGCATGTTCATGTCATATTGTGAAGGCTAATATGCATTGTTGATCCTAAAGAATCCAAGAATTTCAAGTATCCAAATCCATCAAGAAAAGAAAGATTAAATTCCTTGGAGAGATGTGTTTGTCTTTAGTCCTCTAAGGGAAGCCATTGAAGGGTTGGTGAGTTGTAGGAAGCATTGTTTATTCTTCATTTCCTTCTCCATTGTCATTTATCTTTCTATCAAGCTTTAATTACCAAACTTGGGGTTTGACTAAGGCAAACCCCTATTAAAACAAAATAATTTCTCTTTGTGTGTGTGCAGATTATAGGTTGAAGAAGAATTGAAGAGATCTTGAAGAATAATTTTGTATTATTGCATAAGTTGTCATCATTGTCAAGCCACATAAACTAAGTTGTAGACTTTATTTTCATCTTTCTGATAGTGGGACCTATGCCAAACAAAAGCTCAAAATATTGCACCAAAAGATGGGTGTGTGCACCAATCGGTGACAAAAAAAAAAGGTGCCACTTTTGTTTTTTTACCTAAAATGACTATTTGACAAGCACCAAATTTGGCACTCGCCAAATGGCTCAGATAACCGAGCCTAAGGCTTGGTATGCCAAAATTCAAATAATTTTGGTGCTATTCATTTGGGGAGTGCCAAATGAAGTTCATCATTTGGTGAGCGCCAAATTTTCCAGTCACCAAATGAAGTGCTCCATTTGGTGAGCGCCAAATTTGGTGCTCACCAAATGAAGTGCTCCATTAGCGAGTGCAAAATTTGGAACTCACCAAATGAAGTGCTCGATTTGGCTAGTGCCAAATTTGGCACTTGCCAAATGTGAAGCATGAATTTTTGCAAAGCATTTTTGTGAACTCTTTCTTTTTCTCTTTCTCTACCAAGGAGACTATATACATGAAATAAACATTTAAATATGGACATTTACTTTCTTATACTTTAAGTTATATTTCATGTATATAGTTTCAGGATGGTTGAGAGTGGTTTCAGATCTCTTGGAGTTATAATGAAAATTATAGTTTTTGGAAGATCTTATAATTTTTCAAACAGTGAAATTTTAGTAATTAGCATGTCAAATTTCAGTAATTAGGAGGTCAAATTTTAGTAGTCAGCAGGTTGTATCATATTTCTCTCACTCTCTCCTTCCCTCTCTACTCTCTATCTCTCCTCCCTCCTCCCTCCCTCCCATCTCTCCCTCTCTCTCTCTCTCTCACACACCCTGTCTCCTTCCTACCTCTTCCTCCTCCTCTCTCCTCTCTAATTCTCTCTATCTCTTCTCTCTATCTACATCTCCTTCCCTCTCTACTTATCTTTATCTCCCCTCTCTCTCTTTACCTACCTCTCCCTCCATCACTCTATATATCACCTATGCCTCCATCCCCCCCCTCTCTCTCTCTCTCTCTTCCCCCTCTTTATTTCTCACTCTCTCCTCTCTATCTCACAATTCTCTCTCCCTCCCTCTCACTCTCTCCTCTCTATCTCACCACTCTCTCTCTCTCTCTCACACACACACACAAACCTCTATTTCCCTCCCTAACT
>VDFB02165175.1:0-25729 GCA_007258455.2 Sequoia sempervirens | reverse complement strand
CCACAATCAGCAATAATTTAGTTGGTATCTCAGAGCCTCAAAATTGCGTAACCAATGAGGGTATTCGTCCCCAAAGGTCCTCCAATGGCTGAAACCCTAGCTGGCTTCTCCACCAAATAATCACATCAAACAAATATCAATTCCTGGATGATGAAACAATGGCTGGCCTCACCTATTTATTCTTTTTCACCAAGAGGTCGGCCCAAAATCTAGAAGCTTCCAGAATATTATTTTATTTTTATTAAGTGACTTTATGATATATTATTTTATTTAAGTCACTTTATTAAATTAATTAAATATAAAGTTACCTTTTAATATTTATTTATTTGATAACTTTATAAATAATTAACTTAATACCACTTTTTAATTTAATTAAAATAATCAATTAGTCATCCTCATAAAATAATCAATATTTTGGACAACTTAATTAATTAGATTAATTAAATCAAACTACCTCCAAAACGGGGACATTACAAAGTATGACCAAATGCCTAAAATTTTGAGGAAAATGAGAGTTAGGAAAATTTCTAAGTGTCAAAGCAAGAAAAGTACTGCACTTGAGAGGATGATGAAATTTGTTCGTACGGATGAATTGGTAGTGGATAATGCCAATGTACCGCTTCATTATTAGGGTTGATAAGGTTTCTCAAGGCCAAGCAAGAAAAATAAGCCCAGAGATAAAAATGAGAATAAAATTGTCGCAAAATATTTTTCTAAGGTTAAAAAATTCAACAATACCCTTTCGTTTGGAGACACATGAATTTGACGCTTTCTGAAGGGAATTTTCTTTTGGGTATTGGACGTCTACGATGAGGAATGTATTTTAAAGTCTTTCACACTTTGTTGAAGCCTTCGGGGTGAGGGATTTTTGATGGGCACCAGGTTGGTGAAAATTTCCTAAGGAAAATTTGAAAATTTTCTAAGGCAGGGAATAAATTGTGTTGTTGACATAAAAATGCCTTGGCGGATGAATTTGAAGTTGGGTGCTTAGATAATTTTTGATCAAGTTCCGAGTGAAAATAATCTTCTTAAGCTAGAGTTCGATGAAATATCAGGTTGTCAATGCCTCAGCCAGAAAAGTGAATTTGTTGAAGAAGATGCAGTTAAAGCTAACACTCTCAAAAGATGATTTTAAATGTGCATCTCTTAAATACGCTATTGAGGAAGTTGAAAATTTGTCTACGGCATTGAAATATGTTGTACAGGTGTTATATGCCCAAGCCTACAGATGTTGAAAAATCATGAAGAAAGCAAAAGTTGGCTAGAGAAAAACGACGAACCCTTGGAAGATCAGAGCATGAAAATCAGATGAGTAAGGTAAATTTATATTATGAAGTGTTTTGATGTTCTTCCTTTTTGTCTGTTTTGCAGGATGAACATAGAGGTCAGAACATGATGACTTGAGGTGATGGAGCAAACAACCCAAAACAACGTTGCAACCTTGGAAGGGATGAAGTCATGTGTTTCGGGCTCCTCCACGAAATCTCAGTTGCACCCGAAACATGAAAAAAGAAAGTTGCAAAAAATGGCTAAGTGATGGATAACCTAACATACGTTCAATTCAAAGAGGTAGATGGCAAAGAAGAAATGATCGAGTCCACAACTGAAAAATCATTTAAGATTAGAGGTGAAGAAATAATCATCCTCATGCAATTCAGAGTTAGAAAATGTCAGTTGAGAAGAGAATCATCATCAAGTGAAGGAGGTTGCCACCTTGAAGTCGAATTGAGAACGTGCCTACATACTCTTTCAAGAAGTTGAAGCCATGATGATCATACACACCCAGTTTGTAGTTAGGACAAGAACAGTGTGAACGCATTTCCAGACAGGAATCTTCTAGAAGATGGTGGCCATTAATTGCTTATTTATTGCCCCACTGCTCTTTGTGGCGGTTTTTAGGGCGAATCTTGTTTAGGGCTGAGGTGGCACGATCTGGGCCATCCAGCCAATTGTAATCTGAGCCCGTCCATTGGACTTAGCCAGCTATATAAAGGGGCATCCCCCCTCATTTGTACTGGTTAGACAGTAGAGATTTTAATAGAGAGACAGCTAGGTGATAGCGTAGAGGTAGCTTAGTATAGATTGATAGGATAGTTTGAAGAAGAGGGAAAGTTTTCCCTTTGAAAACTTTGTAAGAAATTGTTGTGAACACTCTCTCAATAAAAGAGTTTTCATTGATGGTGAATTTCGCTTTTTGTTGTGAGTAGCTAGCAAGGTTTCTTCGTCCTTTTGATTCAAATAGTAGCTTAAAGTAGAAAAAAATTCATTTCATGCAAGTTGATAGTAATAATGGAATGTGGTGTTTGATCTAAGCAAGCTTCGCTTATCCATACCACTAGTGAGCTCACTGATGGTGTGTTCGCCTTGTGTGGTCAACTGGAAACATTGTGGGCCTAACTTCAATCATAGTTTGAATGATGGTATGCGTTGTTGTGATGGTATCTTCATGTGAAGTGGTGGTTTGAATATCTTTAGTCACCTCCCTTGAAGATTGCACCGACTTCGTGGAAGCTGTCCGACGCGAGGCAAAGCGAAGTCCGGTTGAAGTTTGCTGAAGTTGAGCTCCATATCCCGCACTTAGAATAGATTTAGACTCTCTAAACCCTGCAACCACTTTAAATTCAGTACTTTCTTGTTAGAATAGGAAACCCATGCTTCATTGATAAACATGTCGAATTGTGAAAACCCCCCTTCCTCTGCTATTGAACAATTCCGTAAGTCCCCTTGAAATACCAGCAAATCACATTGAGCCAATTGAGACTATTCGCATTGAAGGAACCTTGGAGTTGAACGCACGAACTTTCTTGCAATCTTAGCATGTAGGATACTTTGATCAAGAGAGAATAGGGTAGCCGTTGGCAACTTTATTCTGCGTTGGTGCGGTCACGAAAAACACATCAACAGTACTCTCCTTGAACCTGCTATAGTCCTATCATCATCTTGATCCTGGGGCTGCCTCCTAGGTAAGTTCAACTGCTGTAGAGTGTTTTCAAGTTGCTGAATTATCCCAGATACCTGCTGCTGACCAGTCCTTAGATCTCTCAAAGCATCAAGTACCTCTCTATCATCATCTCTTCTTCCATTTCTGGGAGGACTACCTTCTCTTCTTCCCTCCATAGTGCCACCAATCTCTTGGTGTCTTGCTGCAACAGCTGCTGATAATGTGTCTACAATCTGATTTCTTTGTTGATTTTCTCTTTGACGAGTGTAATACCGATGTGGTCCACCTTCACGTGGCTGCATAAAGAACTTTAACCCTCCAGGATGGCAAGATCAAAGCTCTGATACCACTGTAATGATCCTTGCTTAAACTGATCACAATTTGCCTTTAATTTGTAGCTTGTAATTTTGTCAAACAATTCACATGCAATCTTGTAACTTGCTGATATGATGTTTTCAGTTTGTTGTTGCTTGAAAGGAATGAATAACCAAGTAATAGATTGCTTGAAAAATGATTCTATAAAGTCTATCTTCAAATGTAGATGCAAAATGAATGTCTTTTTGGTTTTCAAATGCAATAACATGAGAAACTAAGAATGCAATGTGCAACTACAGCAAGTAGACATTATGTCAAACACTTGGCATGCATACTATCAATGCTAACTTCAAGTGCAATAATTAATTCTCAGACCAACAACTATTCTCCTTTTATTGCTATCGAATGGAGCCTTACAATGTTCTTCCAATTTGCCAAGACTCTTGGCATTACACATATGATTCTCCAATGTAATTTTCTGAGTACAACTACAGCCCTCTTATGCCAATAACATATGCAAATATATAATAAGAAAATGCGATGGGAACCTGATTGAAGAAATCGCGCTGACCAAGGAGTGAAGAAGCAAGCAATATCAAACAAGAAGATGACTCTCCAAGCCAAAATCAAAGCTCCACAAGTGCCGCCCCTGTTTTGCACTAGTATGCAGATATAAAATAATATCAAGCTCCTTAAGCTTCCAAATGGTAACAAAAATGATCTCCACTACTCAAATGATGCGCCTATGATGGGAGGCTAAGTCGTGCCAAGCTGAAGGTGTAAAAAGAAAAATCTTGGCTCCTTCCAATGCGCAGATATATTTGATATATTATAACAGCAGGCTCAAATGATCAACAAAAGTCCAATACAACCCCGTACAAGAGTGCGCCTCAAAGCTATGAAGAGAATCGATGCAAAAGATGCCTCTAATGGAGATGTCAATGGATATGGTGGAGTCTGAAGACAAAATCTGAATATGCAAATAACTCCAATCTGCCTTTCTCTCTAATCGAAAATCTCCAATCTTTCCTCCCAATCGAACCTCCAAATCAAATGGCTCCAAGAAGTTTCTCCAATCTGCAAATAAAGATTTGGAAAGTGGCTGTAGAATTCTTCAATGAAATCATCTTCTCCTAAGTTTGAAATGATCAATTATAGCCAGCAATTCTTCTCTTCAAATTGATTCCTCAAAGAACTTCAACAACTACTTTGCAATCTCCAAAATACTCCATAAGCTGATATGAAATCTCTTATCTTCAAATTTGGCCAAAGGCCACAAAATTTGCAATGTAGCACAAATGAGAAGTCTGAAGTAACCTCTCCCTCAGCTGCAATAATTTAGGTGATATTTCACACCTTCAAAATTGCATCAATAGGAAGTTTTCGTTTCCTATGACAAAGAAGCAATCTGCAGAAACCCTAGGCTCCACCAGATGAAAAGACAATCAACAACAACATCAAATCTACCTGCCATGAAATGAGCCCTCAATGTCTATTTATTCTTTTTCTCCAATTCCTCCAGAAGCTTCTAGAATATTATTTTATTTTATTTAAGTGACTTTATATAATATATTTAAAATTCAAGTCACTTATTAAATTAATTAAATATAAGGTCAATTTATAACTTTGATTTAATTGATAACCTTATAATTAATTAACTTAATACCACTTATTGATTTAATTAAAATATCTAATTAGTCATCCTCTTGAAAAATCTTTATTTTGGACAACATAATTAATTAAATTAATTAAATCAAATTACCTCCAAAACGGGGACATTACAGAAACAGAGAACGGTCTAACCCTATTTCTTTACCAAGTGGATGCAGGATTGACGACAAGTCGAGGGGAAAGGGAAATAACATCAAGGAGAGGCCACAGTCTATAAAAAAAGAATTACCATCAAGTCACAAGTTTGGCGTCAGGTTGCTAACGTGGTAGTTGTAACCTTGTGTTATTATTGCAGTTAATTAAATAGTTTTCATAAACGAGTAATTGACTTCAACTTTAGTGTAAGAGCGGAACAAGTCAACTTAAAAGAGTATCATCATTATCCTTTTGGTGGTCACGTGTAATGAGGCTTGATAGTTCTGATCACAATTTGCTGATTGAAGGCTCAAGTAATTTTGTCAAACAATTCACATGCAAACTGATTGCTTGCTAGTCTGTGGTTTCAGCCTGATGTATTTGCTTGTAGAAGAGATTAAAGTACTCTAGATGCTTAAAATGCAATACTATAATGTCTAAACTATATTCTAAATGCATCAATAACTTAATTTCATCTATTACATTGCTCATATATGATTTCTACATGTGAAATATCCTCCTACAGCCAATTGACATTTATGCAAACAATTGGCATGCAACCTAAAGAGTGCAATATGAACAACTATAACCAAGTGGCATTAATACAAAAGCTTGGTATGCAACTAGAGTCTAGAAAAGAAAGCTACAGCCATAGTCATTTTATCAAACACTTGCTATGCAAATTGAATGTTGACTTTCAGCTAGATGCATTAAGACAAACAGTTGTCTTACAAACTGAAATAAGTGCTACAGCCAAGTGCATAAAAGCAAATAATTATATGCAGCCTTATAACTCCTTATTTCATTCAATAGCTGATATAGAAGGTCCAAGACTCTTGGCATACAAAAAAACTGCAAGTACGATATTAAATCTGATATGAAAATGACATTCTACAGCAGCAACATAACTTATTGACAAACACTATAAATGATATGTAGAACCTGATTACAAGATCCTCCTTGAATGTAGTTGAAGAAGCAACCAAAAAATCCACTTAGAATAATCTTCTTCAAGCCCAAGTCAATTCCTTCAAGCTGCTGCCCCTGTTTATCTGATATGATGAAGATATAAATTGAAATCGAACTCTAAACAATCGCCAATAGCCTCCAACAAGGTCGCCTAGTCCCCAAGGAAGAAGCGCCTTCATTCCCAAGCAAAATCAAATCAAGATGTGGCTACCTTAATCAAAATCGTGGCTCTCATGGTCTGACAAAAATTCTGAAGTAACTGCAATTATATATCTGATATACTGTTGCAAATCGACCCCTTCTTGCTGGCAAAAATGAAAGTTCTAATGCACCAAATACTGTCCAAAAGGTATCCAACAAAATGATGACTCAAATATGCAGACCTATGTGACTGAAAATATTATACCAGAATTCTGGAAATGTTTGATATGGAAATCTGAGTATGCAATCGAACTCCGTGATGCAAAATCGATGAAGACTATGAACTCCAAAATGTCTCCAATGCAAACACCAATCGATACCATACAAAACTTGGCCAAAGGCCACAAAGTTTTAAGCTATGAAGCACAATTAGAAAGTTTGAAGTAACTTTCTCCCAGCTGCAATAATTCAAGTGATATTTCACACCCTCAAAATTGCTATCAATAGGAAGTTTTCATTTCCTATGATAAAGAACAATTTGTAGAAACCCTAGGCTCCACAAGATGAAATGACAAACACCAACAACAACATCAAATCCGGATGTTAGACAATGAGCTCCTCATGTTTATTTATTCTTTTTCCTCAATAGTTTGGCCTCCTTCTAGAACTTTTCCAAGACAGCTTCTAGAAGGAATATTATTTTATTATTTTAATATTGCACTTTATAATGATATTAAATATAACCCAACTCCTAAAGTGCAATATAACATTATAATATAAAATTAAGGTTTCGATAAATAGAAATATCCATGATGATACTAGGAAAACCTTCATGAAGTCACAAAATGAGCCAACCAATCAACTGGGTATCTGCCAAACGATCCTCTTATCAAGCCCCATTAGCCTAAGAGGATCAGGAATAGGCTAATGGGTTACCTCGTCCTCCATGTCTGGAAGTAACACCGAAGAAGGAAGGCATGCATACGCTCTCTCTTGGAGTCTTGGCTCGCGTAGAGTATAGGATGGCATTCTTTATTTCACACTCTCTCACTCTTTTCCCTCTCTCTCATTCACATCGGCTTTCATTGGTTTTGCATTTTCTTTCTGGTTGCCATGGTGGAGTGCCATATTTCTTTTACTCAACACTCTGTTCTCTAGGATGGAAAAGACTTTCTGTATTCTTGAGTAGCTCCGCCACTGCTACACTCTTCTGGATAGTAAAGTATCACAATACATCTATTACCTTCATCTGGATCGCTGGGAGGGTAACAACAAGAGAGTTGTCAAGCTTCAGTCTGCATTTCCAGGCATGTTTAATAAATGTCTTTAAATTTACTAAATCGTGCATATTGAATAGTCTCTTATTTCATTCAGGGAATTGAAGTGTATTGTTGATGCATTCTTAGAATCACGTCCTGTGTAATGAATTATAATATCGAAATTCTCTGCAAATCCCCATTGCTCTGTCTAGTAGAGTTATCTCGTTCTAATCCTTTCGTTCTAGTTGTGGTTCCCTTATCTTGTAACCGAGATTTTCTACGTCTTCCTCCTCACTGTTTTACTGGAAGTAAAACCTTACTTTGTTCTTTGGTTCTAGAATCGGGGTCAGATCTTTAATTTTTAATTAATGGCAAATAGTTGAAATAAATTAGAACTGAAGAGATTCTTTCAACATCTACAAAGACTAGCTTTCCTTTCTCTAGTGAGTAAGAAATGAACATATTATACTTGAATGTAGAGGAATGAATTTTGAGCTGAGTTATTAATAAAATAAACTCAAGAGTCAAATGTATCTCATTGCCGAGTAAGGGTGAGAGAGATGATGGCATGAGAAATGTGCTCATAATGATAAAATCTTTGGCTAAGGTTATGATGCTTAGAATAAGCAATAGTCAACCATCAAGAATCAGGTATACCCCTGGTCAGAATAGTCATTCTAGTTAGGAGAACCTTTAGTGAAAGATCGACTAGGGTAGTATAGATTCTTGACACCAGACTCAGATGGCAAGATGGTAACTGGGAATCCTTTATTGACTGCACCTCGTGAAGAGTTGGGTTTCTTTAGTTGAAGAAACACAGGAGACCGGTAGGTCTTTGGTTGGGCGGAAAAGCCTTTGATGATGTTTCTCTTTCCCTCAAAGACTGAGACTTGTTTTCAAGCATTCCCACATGAATCCTTTAGACTGTACTATCTCTTAACTCTTCCTCTCTCTTTACTTCAAATGTAATTATTCTATATAGTTAAATTCACTGCTGTTAAAATAGGTTCTTTTCATTTCTTCTATAATGGAATAGCTAGTTCATAACCAACTCTAACTTTCAGTTATATAAACCGTTAATTGTTCCTTTTCAGCTGAAATTGAAAAACTAGAAGTTAGTTATTGAATGTTAAAGTAGTTAATGCTCAGATTATTTATCTTTGCTGTTTGATATATGTGTTGAAACTCTCTTCAGTAAAATTAGTTAGTTACTTTTCAGCTGAATTTGGAAGTTAGTGACTGTTGTTAAACTATAGATAGCTAGTATGTTACAGGGTATGTATAATATATATATATATAGGTACATGTGTATAGACAAACACAGACACACACACACACACACACATATATATATATATATATATATATATATATATACATATATATATATATATATATACATATAATCAGAAACTAAATCTGCATTCAGAAAAGCAATAGCTATTAATACAATAAGTGATTGGTATGCATTTGATTCTATATGCATTTAATGTATAATATATGTATAGCTAATTTCATAATGACTAATATGCAATGAGGAGAGATATGTCTAAATTGGTAAATAAGGGAAATAGTGAATTTATTTATATTATTATAATCTACATCCTTTATTTAAGCAATCATGTATAGGGTTGGCAAGGAAACATGTTAGGGAAGGGCGGTATAGGTTCTCTCAATGTAAGTACACCACCCTAAGTTGGATGGAATTGTCTTGGTTGGATGTTCCTACCACTTGGGGCCAGGGGGGTATGAGAATGTCTGTGGGCTTAATTGAGATGAATAGTTTATGGGTTCTCTCAATGTAAGTACACCACCCTAAGTTGGATGGAATTGTCTTGATTGGATGTTTTTGCCACTTGGGGCTAGGGGGGTATGAGCACGCCCTTGGGCTTAATTGTGATGAATAGTTTTTTTGGCGCCCTATCATGCGTTTCTCTCCAAATACCTACCATGATTGGTTATTGGAAAGAGTCTATAGATTGGATTCAAGTTTAAGTTGTTATTCATTATTTAATAAGTGTTAATAGTTCATTTATTCTTAAATTTCAATATCTATTATATAATTTACTATGGAATATTATTTGTAAAACAATTTTATGTTGTGTAATTGTCCCTTAAGGCAAATCCAAGCATACTCCAAGTAGAGGACATTACAATAAATAAATCCATCCTTATAGCTCTAACCGAGAGTGGTATGGCTAGGCAAGATGTATAGCTTGCTTAAGGTGTACAACGAACATCAAATGATCTTCCATTCATTGTTCAAACATTGCAAACACCACTAGAATACAACAAAAAACAACATAATCTTTGCGAATCAAAACACATCAAAATTTTCCATCCTTGCATCAACAACTAGTAACTTCACTTTGCAACTTAGTGGTGATTCTTGGATGAAATCACTCTAACCAGCTTTGGTTTTTCTTTTTCCTAAAATCAATATTTTTGAGAGCGTTTTCATCTTCAAAGAAATTGGAGGTGAACATAACTTCTCTCTGAAGTAGAAACTAATAGCATAACATGGCTATCCCCATCAATGAGCTCCCAACCTCCTTTTATAACATTTTGGAGGTAAATTAATAATAATAATAAAATAATAATTTCCTTTTTTCCTCCACAAGCTCTTTTTTTTCAAATCAAATAAAAAATACAACATAAATAAATAATACAATAATAATTTCCTTTTTTCCTCCACAAGCTCTTTTTTTTCAAATCAAATCAAATAAATAATATAATAACATGGCTAACCCCCTTATGTGTAGGTGTTGTTAGTTTTTAAGATAAAAAATGAAATAAATAGAAATACAACAACACATAGAACAATGAACACAACAGATACCTTGGGAAAAACCCTCCTTCTTGAGGGAGAAAAACCCAGCAAAATATATCTCTTATATATGTAAAGAAAAGAGCAGAAATCTGCATAAAATTCAGGCCCTACTCAAGGCCGAATTAATACAATGAATAATAGCGCCTCTCCTTGATGCAAAAATACAAATAAATATGTTTCTCCTTGAAATCGATTTGCTGCTACAAAATGTTGATCTGCTGCTACAGGTGCGAACTTCTTCTTGAAAGTGCAAATTAGAATGAATGATTGTGATGTCCAAATGAGAAGAAGTCACCTTCCTTATATACCAAGATAGGCGACCTCTTCACTAGGTCGGCTCCCTTAGAAGATAAAAAAATAAAATAATAATTGAAACATGAAGGCCGACCAACCTTTAACTAAGGGAAAATAGCTCCTGAAGCTATAAAACACTAACACTCCCTCTTAGCTAGGGAGGTATTTTCCAGATATCCTCGTCATGGAGTCTTTCAACATGACTCTCATAATGGCTACACCTACATCTTAGTCATAGAGATGTACAAGAGTTCATCACGAAGTCTGTCAACGTGATGTCGTCATGGAGTCTCTCAACATGACGTCCACAATGGCTACTCCCATGTGTGGAAAGAAACATGTGTACAAGTGTTCGTCACAGAGTCTCTCAACGTGATGCCATCATGGAGTCTCTCAACATGACTTCCACAATGGCTACTCCCATGTGTGGAAAACATTAGTACAAGGGTCCATCACAGAGTCTCTCAACGTGATGTCGTCATGGAGTCTCTCAACATGATGTCTCATCTCAGTCCTAGAGATGAACAAGGGCTCACACCTCATATTTCTCCGTCTCAGAGAAATATACACTACAAGGGCTTTCACCTCATATTTCTCCGTCTTAGAGAAATATACATTACAACAAGTCTTCATGATGATGTGACTCCCTCTGAAGCTCCAAGTACTGGCATCAACCTTCTAACCTCCTCGTCCAAGGTTGCCTCTGTTGGTTTGTCAGACTCCCTCTGAATGTTATTTCCTCCTCTTCGAAGAAACTGATTGACTTTAGAATAAGAAACCTTCTGAATCGACTTTAGAACTTGGCTCCTTCTGAGATGTCCCTATGTCAATTTACGTAGTAGAAACAAGTTGTGTAGACCTTAATTTGCAATCTCGAGCAAAGTGACCCTGCTTGTCACACCTGAAACATTGAATGTGAGAGAGACCCTTCTTCTTCTTCGGTTTTGGGGTAGAATCTGATCCTCTGTCTCTATTCCTCTTTCTTCCTTTGCCTCTTTCTCTAGAAGTATGTTTAGCAAGAACTTGATTTTCTACATCATGATAGTTTCGCCCAATTCCTCTTGCTGCCAACTTGGATTCTTCTTGAATACTATCAGCCTTAAGACGATCAAACTTGGGCAACTTAGATCTCCCACTGATGCTTTGAATAAAGGGTTCCCAAGATTGGGGAAGACCGTTTAGTGCCAACATAACAAGATCTTTGTTGGCAATTATATCCCCAATAGCGCTCAACTGATCTCTCAAATCAGCAATCTTCATAAAGAATGAGATGACTGAATCTTCTTTATCCATTTTTACATGGTGAAGTTGTTGTCTCAAACCAAGGGCTCTGCATGGGGAAGGATTTGGACTATCCAGTTCCCTCTTTTCACAGTACACACTTATATTTTCCTTAGTCACAACATGGCTTTGCTGCATGGGGAAGGATTTGGACTATGTTACCATGCCAGTTCACCTGCAGGCTGCATAAACAAAAAATGATTTTTTCTAAGAAGTTTAGTCCCAATGGCTTGGTTAAAATGTATACAAAATGGTTGCATGATCTGCACATTAAGCAGTCCTCTCTATGCAAGTCCACACTTCAGTCTACCACATTCTACACAATTCCTACAGACAGGACCATGACCTCACCTTTGCATGTCCTCTAGATGCATGTACGAACTATAAAAATTATAATAGTAATAACTGGTTTGTTTGAGCACCTAATCCAATTGCGAAAAGGTAAACGGATTATTGATGGTCCATATGTATTTATCTTCCCACACAAATAAACCTGTAAAATCACTCTTTTCAAGTTGAAATTGTGCAAGATAATCGTTACATTGACATGTTATAATTTTTTTCAGTTTTAATGGTGATGGTGATATGTTTATACCTAAGTTACCGGTTCGGGTTCGGGGACGGGTTCGGGTACGCGAACCTGGTACGTGGGTACGGGCAAAATTTTTTTAGGGGTTTGGGTACGTATGGGTACGTGTGTATATATATATATATATATTAATAATTTAATATATTATAAATATATATATATGTATTATATATACAAAAAAATAAGAGAAACATAGAGAATTGTAAAACTAAATCATTTCATAGTATGATACTTGATCATTGACCAATGCCAAATGCCAAAGATAAATATTAAATGCCAATTGATAGTTGAAAAATATTCAAATAAAATTACTGAATTACAAAATGTAGTTCATGAAACATTGAAAATTTGAAACATGATTCAATGTTCATTGTTCATATGCTCATCAATCATCAAAAGGATTGTCAGAATCATCATGACTTGGATTTTGAGTGGTTTCAACTTCAAAATCATCATCATTTGAACCCAAAGCGGATCCAACACCATGTGATATGTCATCAATATCACCCACATCATCCATAGTGGCTCTAACAAGATCCTGAATGGTTGCATCCAAGTCAGTAGACTCGGGTGCTACATCCCAAAGCCTCGCTGCCCCCTGCCTGTATTGAGGATCCCTACGTGACAGAAGACGCAAATTGGAATGAATATACACTAAGTCTTCAGCTCTTTTTGCAGCCAACCGGTTACGCTTCTGAGTGGATAAAGGGTATGTGTACTCCAATTCGTTCAGCAGAAGAGCTTGCAACTGGGAGAAAACCAACAAAATTAAAAATAAAATAAAAAAATGCAAGATAAATTCAAGAATGTTAAGTGTTAAATTTTACAATACAAGTGGCAAAAAAAAAAAAAACTTACTTGTGAGAGGATCTTGATTGCAAGAGGTTGGAGGTACATATAATCTTGACCATGGAGGTACCACCATGTAAGACCATCCATTTTGTATTGGTCTCTAGCAACAGAAGCGGTATGATTTTTTGATTTTCCTGTGACAAACATTCCAAATTCTCTCATGACACTTGCATGCACTTCTGGATCACTGAACATTCTACTAAATGCCGTCTTATACCCATTAGCAACTTCAGCATCTCTATATGGCGGTATTCTCCCTGGGATAGAAAGCACTTCAGTGGTATAGTACCTCGGAGATAGGGCATATGCAAGGAGGTGCAATGGAGTTGTCATCTTGTTCCAACGATGAAGAACAATTGCTTCCACCCTTTTGTACAAGGTGTCTTCAGGATCATTCTCTTTTTTTTGTATTTCTATTTTTATTTTTTCCAACATTGTGTCCATGCTATCATAGACATCCCCCAAGCATGGTTCATCTGTATCAGCAAACCGAAGCATAGACATGATAGGTTCGGTGAATTCCAATACATAATTCACACGATCCCACCAATCGTCATTCAAGATCAATGCCTTGACTTTTTGGGCCCTCTCTGAATTTGATTGCTTCCATATACTCCATTGGTTGCTAATAACCATTTGACTCAATGCATCTTTCACCTTCACAAGTCGTCTCAGAACAATTGTGTGAGATGCAAACCGGGTCTCGGCAACCTAAGAACATGTTAATAGTAAGTTAATAACACATTTAAAATATGTAAATAATGCAAAAAATTATTTTATTCAATTATGTAAAACATGACATAAATGATAAATGAAACTAAATATATTAAATTTTAAAATTTACCTTCAACAATTCCAATGTTGAAAAAGTTCTGAAAATTGCTTGTGACATATGGTGGTTTGTCACAAACATCTGGATCTCCTCAGACTCCTGGTATATTTCTTTCACCCACTCTATTTGGGTGCCAATTGCTTGCATCACCAAATTGAGGGAGTGTACAGTGCACGGTGTCCAAAAGATGTGCTCATATCTGGCCTCTACCAAAGCACCTGCAGCCCTGCAAACTTTTGCATTGTCCGTAACTACTTGGACAACATTTTCACTACCCACCATCTCTATGGAGTCAATGAGAATCCTGGAAATGAACATTGCATCTTTCACTTGCCCTTCACAGTCAACCGCCCTCAAAAACATTGCCCCCTTGGGGGACACTGCAATAACATTAATCAATGGACGGTTTTTGCAATCTTTCCATCCATCGGAAACAATAGATACACCTGTTTCAACCCAAGAATCTCTAATTGGTTTTAGTTGGGCCTCTACATATTTCCTCTCTTTTTGCAATAAGGTGGTACGCACCTTTTCATACCCAGGACTTGTGAAATCAGGAGGTGCACTATTTATTGCTGACACCATGTCCTTCCAATATGGTGATCTCACCAAGTTGAATGGAAGACCATTGGCATAGAGGCAACGTGCAATTTTTTCTTCAGCAATATCTCTTGCCTCCATTTTAAATGCTTTCTCTAATGGACCTCTCTTGCGGGTGGTGGTTTCTAGTTCTTCATCTTCTTCTTCCGTAGAGGGTATAGACAAGAAGGGATGTCTAGAGGGCCTAACTATCTGATGAGTGGGTAATGTTTGTTTTTTCTTTCCGGAACTATAACTAGTTTGTTTTCCTCTTGCAATTGAATTGTCGGCATCTTCTTGTTCTTTTATAAATCCTGCTATTTGTACAGTAGATAACCCCTTCTTATCTGGACCCACACACATGTTAATCCCTTTACCACCAGGGCCCATAAAATGAAGTTTTACTCGGTAGTAGGAGCTATTATATTGTGCATTGCAAAAATTACACTTCCAAACAAACCCCCCACCTCCAGGAATTTGTGAAATTCGTGTGGTATGTCTCCATAAAGGAGATCCTTTATCAATTTTAAACTTTTGGCTTCCATCCCCACCCACTGAACTTTGACTACTTGCCATTGTTGCAATCTATAAAAAAAATGAAAAAAAAATATATATATTTGAAAAACTTCTTCACAAACTTGAAAAAATTCATCAAAAACTAAGAAACTTAAAAAAAATCATCAAAAGATTGAAGAATAGGGTTTAAATGCATACCTTGAACACTTAAATCTCCTTTGTAGAAGCTATTTGCCACTCCACAATCGATCTCCTTCAAATGCAATCACCTCCCTTCAAAATGCTAAGATGGACACAAATTATGGAGAGAGCAAAATGAGAGGTAAAAATGAAATGCTTTAGTGTTAAAATGCCTCATATTGGGTCGTTTTAGGGTTTTGTAGCAAAATAGAAAATAAAAAATTGCTTTTTATTCACTTTTGGGCCCACTTTTGAAGTGCTGGGCCGTGGGTTCGCAGGGGTTCGCCCGGGTACGTGGCTGGTACCCCCGGGTCCGCGTACCCACGGGCCTGGTACCCGCTGGGTACGCACAGGGTGCGTGCCCAGCGCGTACCCACAGGCGAACCCGTACCGGGTTCGTACCCGAACCGGGTTCGAGGCCTGTGGGTACGAATCCGGTAACACAGGTTTATACCTTATGATTATAAAAATGTGAAACATATTTATGTGTATGGAAATTTTTTTAATTTGTTTGTTTTAGCAACCTCATCCACCTTGTTTTCCGTCACGTTTCTGGTAATTAAGTCTTGCAATGATAAGTTGTAAAAGCTGTGCTTGTTAGAATATAGATATTCTGGATTGTTTACTGTCCCAGGGCAGGAGAGAATATTGAATTTTCCTTAACCTCTGACATTTTATGTTATGTAGACCCTTGGCGTATTATCTGATGCACAGTACTCCCAAAATGTCATGCGTGTTGGCTTTCGCATAAGGGCAACTTTGGTATGTTCCTTTTATTCTAATATTTGATGAATTTTACATCTGAAGTTGTGTTATATTTGTAGCTGATGAATGTAATTAATTTGTATAACTTGTACAGGTTGCTGCTGTATTCCGGAAAACTTTGAGATTAACACACGAGGGACGGGCAAAATTTCCTTCTGGAAGAATAACCAACATGATGACTCAAGATGCTGAAACTCTTAAGGTATGCTCCTAAATTATCAATATTCATTTTTCTCCCATAATCTATTATTGTGTAAAACCATATGTTTAAAGTAAAAGCAGGAAAGTGAAACATAATGGATTTTGTTCCTTGGTATCGGATGCCAACATATTTTGCATTTTAGAGACCTTGACATGTTCAGTGTTTTTGAATATAAAACCAAGATCGTGAAGATGGATTAAAAAATGTTCCATTTGATCTTTTGGTTAATGATCCATCTTTGCAAGTACAGGTTGGAGGTCCAATTCTTGGTTTTGGTATTTCTGACTTTCACATGCATTGATTTGCAGGCAGAAAGATACGTAAAGCTTGGGAACATACATACCGTACATAAACATTGAATATTAAACATCAGATTTGGTACATTATATGAATTTCTAAATTCTCTCTCTCTCTCTCTCTCTATATATATATATATATAGAGAGAGAGAGAGAGAGAGAGATTCACCTGCTATGCACATCTCAGAAATGTTGTGGAACATAGTTGAGAAGTGATACTGAAACGCCATCCATACCAAGAAGAGACTAAAGAACCAACTTAGCTTCCCAGATGATTTTTGGTTTTGCTAATTTGTTTTACATTAGATGATTTTGACCATAGAATAACTCATTAGCCATGTCTTGTCCCTTCATAGATGAATTCAACTCTAGTTGAACTTGTAAGATGAGTTTGACTCTAGTGTAATCCATAAGACAAGTTCAACCCCAATCAAGTCTGTCGTTGATTGATACTCATACATCTACAACTTGTAGAGGCTATAAATTTTGCATAGACTTAAAATGAGATACCATTTTGTTTTAAATTCAAGAGGAATATGTAGATGTAAATAATCACATTCTAGATAACTCCCTTATGCCATGTTTGCACCTAAATCAAGATTCTATTTCAAGCTGTCAACAATCAAACTGTATCGGTATGCTTTTCAGTTTTCTGTTAACTTTTAGACTACACCTCCCCAATTAGAAGGCTTTTGGTCTCACAAACTAATGAACAATCTTACAAAAAGGATCTTAACTTGGCTTCCTCAAGTGAGTAGCCAAACTTTGTTCTCTCTCAGCTGTTAAGTTGCATTGTAACAAATACAATAAACATGTACATTTGAAATGCACAACCGAATCCTTTGTACAAAGATGTATTTTTCCTTGAGTTTTGCACTCGTTATACTGACAAGTACATATACCATATTACAAATATGTGCCATCACAACCATGATGCTGAATTCAAAATAACCATGCTCAATTGTGACACCAAATGCATTATGCAAAAGAGCTTACTACCATCTTTATGGTACCTTGCCAGACCTCTCTGATGCTAAACCAAACCTCTCTGCTGACCAAGTGTAACTTCTACATATTGCTTCTTCCTCTTTGATGAGTTTGACTGTAGTTGAACCTGCCATACGAGTTTGATTGTGGTTGGTCTTATCATTGGTGACTATTTTCCTATTAATTCACCTGCAACTGTTTTGTGGCCTTTTTTCTGTCTATGTATACCCCATTTCTTTTTCAGTATCTTTCCTTTGAGTGCTTTTCCATTTGTGAGTGCCTTGTTTCCCTGACCACAAGTTGTAAGGGGAAAGAATAGGCAGTTTCATATTGAGAATGGACTATGATAAATTGACAGAGATACAACTTCTAGAATTGCATAGCTTGTTCCTATTGATAGATATAGTAAAGAAATTGCAATAATTAAATCTCCCTAGGAACAAAAACAACAAGATGAGAATATCAGCATTCTAATATCTGTATTCAAGATGTGTAAAACAAAGGAAATGGACTACAATTTATACACTCTAGGATACACAACTCAAGGTGACAAGTGTCCCGGAGGGGGTTGAGTTGGCCATAATGATTTTTGGATTGATTCAACATGTAGGAGCAGAGGTGTCAAGAGAACGCATCTTGATGAGGGAGAGCTGACAACTAACTATTGTCACTCAAGGATATGAATGAGGTAGAGGTGACAAAGAATCCCACCAATCAAGATAGTTGACATGTGCTCTTATTTCCCAACTTACCTAAGTAAGATAGTTGACATGTGCTCTTATTTCCCAACTTACCTAATTAATTATATTACATTATTTATGTAAAGTTAAGATGCGATTATATAAGTAGACCAATACTCCCCGTCAAGTGCAACTTAGGGAATAAAGAAGTTGGTCTTGGCTGTTAGTTTTAGGATAAGATTTAACAGAAAGAAAATTAGCAGAAAATTCAACACCACATAGAACAATGAACACAGTAGATACCCTGGGAGAAAAACCCAGCAAAATATTTCTTTCATATATTAGAATAAAAGAAGTGCAAAATTCTGTATACAACAATCAGGCCTTATCCAGGGCCAAGTCTCATACAACAATATATATGTCTCTTCTCTTGAATGAATGATTATACTTCTTGAAGAATCTGAACTGCTGCTAGGAGGTTGCAAACTTCTGCTACTGCTAGGAGAAGTGAACTTGAGAGAATGAATTGTGTTATTCAAATGAGATGAAATCTCCTTCATTATATACAAGGATAGGTGACCTTTCCACTAGGTCGGCCCCCTTTGGAGATAATATTATTTGTTACAAGAAGGCCGACCTGCCTTAAACAAAGGGAAAATAGCTCCCGAAGCTATAAAATGCTAACACTCCCTCTTAGCTAGGGAGGTATTTTCCAGATATCTACGTCATGGAGTCTCTCAACATGATGTCCACCATGGCTACTCCGATGTGTGGAAAGAAACAAACATACAAGTGCCCATCATGGAGTCTATTAACGTGATGTTGTCATGGAGTCTCTCAACATGACGTCCACCATGGCTACTCCCATGTGTGGAAAAACGCAAGTACAAAGGGTTCATCATGGAGTCTCTCAACGTGATGTCGTCATGGAGTCTCTCAACATGACATCTCATCTCAGTCTCAGAGATGAACAATGGTTCACACCTCATATTTCTCTGTCTCAAAGAAATATACACTACAAGGGGTTTCACCTCATATTTCTCCATCTCAGAGAAATATACACTACAAGAAATCTTCATGATGATGTGACTCCCTGTGAAACTTCAAGTACTTGCATCAACCTCTTGACCTCCTTTTCCAAGGTTGCCTTTGTTGGTTTGTCAGACTCCCTTTGAATGTTATTTCCTCCTCTTCGAAGAAACTGATCGCAATTTTTATAGGTTCTTCCTCTTCGAGAGATGTCTCCAGTGAAGTTATGTGCCACCAACTCAGTCCCATGGCTGCAAGCTGTGTCTCCATCGATATCATTTCTTGAACCTACGAGACTTCCTCATAGGATGCCTCAAGCTCTTCTTCCCTTGAATTCCTTATGCAGTCTCTCATCATTCTTTTGCTCCTTGATCCGTCCTGGAATCATTTTAGAGAGATTACTAATAGTTCATAGAATCAAACTACCCCAAAGAGAAATATCCAGACCAATGCTACATAAAATTTATTCAAGGTACAAGCATAAAATACTTCTCTTTATTGATTTTGATAAACGCTAATCACTGCACTTAATATAATTCGTTGCTCTCGTGCTCAGATCAGTCCACAACCCTCCTACAGATTCACAGCTTGATCATAGGCCCACGTCCCTGTATTAACAGTAACCCAGTAATACATCAACATTGGGATTTGTAGTGGTGGCTGGGTAAATTTGAATATGGTCTTTGACCATTCAAATTTATCAATGCACTCCTTCTCCAGTTGTGTCTCACCTAGAATGGCTTAGTTGCTATGCCCAATTTTGTTCCCTGGCTTCCCTTTATTTTATTCTTGTTAGTTTCTTGAAGACACGAACAGACTTGAAGCATACCCGACAAGAAATGAAAAATTTCTTGGCGTGCAATGTCCCCTGACCCGCTGATATAAGTTGATTAAACTTAGACATTTCCAAAATTTACGGCTTTGCCAAGTTTTGAATTTGGAACAAAGCCACTGGCATTTGGGCGGCGTCCAGCCGCGTGTGCAAGCATCTTAATTCCTTTGTTAATGGATTGTAAGATGCTACTACTTCTCCACTATACTCTTCTCGCAAACAACTTGTGAGCCCTAGTGTAAGGTAAGACTCCCACCGATGGTAAGTAATCGATGATGATCATTTCCTTCAGAGAGTTGAGCCCCTCAACTAAATAACTAGGGAAAGCTCGATGTGTGTAATCTGCACCTAGCAATGAAGACTGTCAACATGACTCCGATCTGGATGACCATGGATCGAACAACAATATGCAAAGAATCGCCGCCAGTGTCTTCCCTCTCATAATGATGAATGCTTAAGTATAGCCCGTCAAGATGCCCGAACACTTAGTTTGCCACCGATTTGCCTCAATATGCCTTCCTACGGTGGCATAGAATCTTGAATTCCCTGACGCGATGATGCTCATGTTGTGCGCCCGTAAATCTCTCGTGGAGGTAGCTTCTAGTGAGGGCGACTCTTGCTGCGATCTCCTGAAGATTTCGTTCCAAACAGAAACACTAGAACTAGACCAATCCTGATGATTTCCTTATTCAGATGGCTCCGGCGATCCTCCAAATAAGCTATCACCTCCGCCACACAGAGAAGGTGCCTTTTAGCTTCGATACCAACATAGATTAGTGACCCGCAGAAGAAAAAATGATTGTAGCCTCAAATAAAGCCAAATGGCCCGATATACATAGGAATGGCGATGATTCTTAGCTTTTAGGTGCCTGAAACAATGTCGTCAGTCCTTCCTTACTTCCGTCATACATCCCGTCCAGTCACCCAAAGGAATGACAATTGATAACACTCAAATAATCTTCTCACGACTCAGGATCATATAACCGTCTTCACATGTTTCACATTGAATTGAATTCCTCTCAACTTGCAATGTGTGCTTAGACAAATCTGATCAGACTTCCTTGAACCTGGCTCTGATACTGTGTTAGTTTTAGGATCAGATTTAACAGAAAGAAAAATTAGCATAAAATTCAACACCACATAGAACAATGAACACAACAGATACCCTGGGAAAACCCTCCTACTCGAGGGAGAATAACCCAGGAAAATATTTCTCTCATATATTTTTCAAGTATTTATTATCAAAATCGCACCAGTTCTTTTATTTGCAAAAATTACAAAAAACCAAAACATCTAAAACAAACAAAACATTGCATTTTTGTCAGAGGTTGGGGTTGAGAGACACCTAGTCTCTAACAACTGGTACTCAGAATTGGACCAAATAAACAAAGCTACATGGAGATTATTGAAGCAAGCATTCCGAGATGAGTTCTGAATCTTGAGGGACGATAGCGAGATTGTAGCAGAGATCTATAATACCAAGCAAGGGAAGCATGAGAGTGTGCGAACCTACAATAGGAAATTGAAAGATATGCTGGGGAAACTTGAGTCACAACCAGCGGATGGCCTGATAAAGAGGTGGTTTATTGAGGGACTGCTCCCTTCGCTTTGGAGGAAAATGAAGGTGGTACCTCCATCCTCGTACACTGAAGCATATACCATGCGATGGACATTGAAAGCAAGAACAAGACATCCTCCAGAGGGAAGAAGAAAGATGACAAAGAAAGTATGGGGGAGAGTGAAGATGAATGAAAAATTGTACAAGCTCTCTGTTGTGACATGTTGAGAATGATGAAAGAATTGAAGGCTGACAAAGAAGGGTCCAAGGAGGCGAGCGAACTATGGTGTACCGAATGCAAGATAGAAGGTCATACAAAGGCGAATTGTCTGAAGAGAATGTTCTGTGACATCTGCCAAGTTATGGGACACTCCATCAAGGAGTGCTCGTACAACTTAAAAACACGGAGTTTGCAAGTGTTCTTCATACAAGGAGAATAGTCAACCCCTCTGACCACACCGTTGAAACCCTCGAGCAACAACGCATCCCCTGGTGGCTACCGCAACAATCGTAGGAATAGTACGCCAAGAAGCAAAATTCAATACGACAGCAAAGGTAGACCTATGATCCAGTGCCGAAAATGTAATGAATGGGGTCACTTTGCTAGGGATTGCCAAAGTGGTGAAGGTGCCGGAGGAAAGCTATGCAAATGGTGTGGTCTAGGCGATCACGAAGACATTGATTGCCCGTAGCCGAAAGGCATCAACATGCTGGAGATAGCCGACGAAGAAGTCTTGGCAATTACAAGGGCGGAGTGGAAAAAAGGCCAATTATTCAAACCCTTGTACGAAGAAAGAGAGACTTGGAGAAGCCAGGGCAAAACTGGAAGAGGCAATGGCAAATGAACGAATAACTTCCAAAGTGGCTAGTACATCGTTGCAGTTGGAGTCCGAGAAGAACATATTACGGCAAGTGCTTCACACAACCGTACCAATTAAGGTAACAGACCTTCTGCGAACGATGCCTCAACTGAGTGTAGCAGTCACAAATGTCATTGAAGACAATATTGAGAAGGGTCTGACGGAAGGCATGACAGAACTAGGAGGAGAGGCCACGGATCCAATGCTACTCGCACTAAGTGTTAGGAGGAAGTCGGTCGTTGTACAAATGAAAATCCTGGGGATGAAACTCTCCAACACCATCCTCAACGGAGGCTCTGAGGTGAACGTACTACCAAAGGAGACATGGAAGTGTTTGGGTAAGCCAACTCTCTAGCCCCCAACATTCCACTTGGTAGGCATCGAACCTCTCGGTACATTAATGGCGCAAAAAGTTTTGATTGGCATGCAATAGTTCTTGTTAAATTTTGTCGTCATCCCACTGGAGAAAAAGGCGTACGATGCACTATTGGGACGAGGATGGTTGATTGCCGCCAAGGAAAACCACAATTGGAAGAGGAACACACTCTCGATTGAGAGCGTTGGGAAGTACACTATTGATTTGAAGAACCAGGTAGTCAGTGAAGAACTGGCATCTTCGGGATCAAAATCGGACGAAGGATCGGATGTTGATGAAGAAAGGAAGATACTGGAGCAGAATGAGGAAGGTGTATTAGAGATTGGAAGTTGCTCTGAGGATGAGACTAGTTCATTGAACGGGTTATTTCACTTGAAGATGGAAAATTATGAAGTTTTCCAACCCGATTGCAACATGTTACAAATTAGGGAAGGGGGAGAGGAAGAAGATAAGGGCTCGACCAGTCAAACATTTCTTCCAGAGTACGGCGTGTATAAGGAAAGTGTGGCAGAATTGGACGAGACGCTAGCCCACAAGTTTGAACGAGACAAACTCATCAAGTATGAGGAACCGACACTGAAGAAGGTAAACCTCAGAGAACAAGAAAAGCCTAAGGAGATTCTCGTTGGTGATGATTGGGACCATATATTGAAGGTGATAGCATTCAAAATTTACATGGAATATAAAGATGCCTTTGCTTGGACCTACAAGGACTTGAAGGGCATCCCACTGGAGCTGTGCGTACATAGGATCCCCCTCGTATCGGGAGCCCAACCCATACGAAAGAGACCCTATAGAATGAATAAAAATTATGCCGCTAAGGTGCAAGAGGAAATTGAGAAGATGTTGGAAGCGGGCATCAGTTTTAAAGTGGAGGTTAGCGAGTGGGTGTCACCGATTGTCATCTCCTTGAAGAAAGAAACATAGTAGATTAGGATATGTGTCGACTTCTGGAGTTTGAATGCGCTGACTATCAAAGACCTGTTTCCTATCCCCTTCACCTACACAATCCTTGTAGAGGTTGCCGGGCATGAGATGTACTCGTTCTTGGATGGGTTCTCGGGATACAACCAAATCAGTATTGCCGAGGAAGATAAGTTGAAGACTACTTTTCTGGTTGAGGATGGGGTGTACGCATACAACTGGATGCCATTTGGGTTATGTAACGCACCAGCCATGTTCTAGAGGATAATATTGCACATTTTCGACAAAATGTCAGTAGGCAACTTCAAAGCCTTCCTCGATGACTGCGATTCAGTGACAAAGAAAAACATTTGAAGGCCCTCAGAGAGTGCATGGAGAGGTGTAGAGCAGCTTGCCTGAAATATGCTAACGAATTTTTTCGATGAATTAACACACATAACCAACACTTAATCAACTCGGTTAGAGTTAGCTCCAAATAGAAAACTGAACTTGAAATGAACTCACACCAAGAATGCACACTCAATCCCAATGAGAGATAGGTGTTGTCATATGGCGGAGGAGCTAAATGAAAATACTTGAAAGAAAACTACTCAACGTCAAGAATGTGCACTCAAGATCCCACTGAGGGCGAGGTGCTAACATATGACGGAGTGTTGAATTGAAAACTAAAAACTGATAGGCGGATAACCAGCCATGAAAAGCTTTTCCACACTACCACCAAACAGTGGGGGGAAAAGATTACAATTAAAACAATTCATCCGCTGCGGCGGGCATCCACAGAGCTGTGGGGATTCTCCACTATGAAAGTGGGTACAAGAGTGTTACAAATCAGATTATCCACATTGGCGGTAAACCATCCAGGGGTAATTTAATGACAAAACAATAAGTAATTGCAGAACTGGAAAATGGTTGGATTAGTAATGCTTAATCTCAACCTTTACAAATTAAACTCTGCAGATTACAAATTACAATGATAGCAAGTGAACCTTAGAAAAAGAAGTATGAATTCTTACAATCATATAACACTCCAAAATTGAAGTATAAGACCAAAAACTGAGAATTATAACAGTCTGATATAAAAATCAGAATTCTGGAAATTCAAACCAGCTACAGAGAAAATCAATGAAATGTTCATAACTCACTTAATTCATCTCCGAATTGAATGCCGTCTTTTGCTGTGTCTTCTTAGAAGGTAGGCGAACATTTTTTGATCATCAAACAGCAACCAAACAGCAGCTTTATTTCTGGCACAAATCCCAATGCTTCCTTGAATGGTACGGCCTTGAGCAAGGGCGATTTTGACAAGTAAAAATCATAAACTCAAAACTAAAATCTGAAACTCTCCAAAGATGGTCGCCTTGGGTGTAGGAATGGATTTGAAAAGTACCCACAAGCAAATTAAATTCACTCCAAAAGCTGTATGCAAAAACCACTTTCAGCTGTGACTGTATCAGCAACTTCAAAACTGGAAATTTCATCAAAATCTTCAACTATTGAGCTCAATCTGCTAGTCTGATTTGAGAAGCAGCAAATGACCAACTAGGTGTTGTATTTCAAACACGAAATTGGATTGGAACTAGGAGGTAAGCATCCCTCGAAGTATTAAACAAGTTGTCATTTCGACTGCATAATATTAGCATAAAAATATTCGATCCTCAGCTCTTCAAACAGCAGCAATATATAAGCTTTTGTTGGCAAATGAAGCAACAAGAACTCTTCAAATTCCAAGAAGTTGAATCACTTCAACTTCCAAAAGGGACGCTACCTTTTTGCCTTTTACTTTTTTGAAATAATAAAATATCATTCAACTTCCCTTTAGGCATCCATTTCATATT